>JANHOG010000798.1:0-11788 GCA_027627325.1 Phlebia brevispora
TTTCCGCTGGTACCACCCACGCTGTCTGCGCAACGTCTCAGGCGGCGGGAGGCCAAAGACCTCGATGTTTGGCTTCAGCAGCGGGAACGCAGTCGCTTCGTTGAATTTTTTGTCGTCCATCGGATCCTCGTACCTCTCCTCTCGCGGACCATCCTTTAAATCCCACCAGACAGGTCCTCTCCCAGGATATGATATTCTGCTAAACCTCCACTCCCGGGGTATCTCCAGTTCGAAAATGGCTCTTTCTGGCTTCCCAGCCGATGGTTCCTGCTCAACAAAAACTGATCCCGTCTCGTCTGCAACTGCCTCTGAATCAAAATCCGTCTCAGCAGCACCAGCAGATTTCAGCTCGACAGTCTGCTTCATCATGTTCCGGTGAGTCTAAGTTAGTTCGTGGAAAGATTAGAGGAGGAGTCGAAAGGGACTCACCAATTCTTTCACATTGTGGGCCTCCATGGAAGAATGAGCAGGGGACATGTACTGAGCAAAAGTTGAAGGCGGCAGGTCGATGATGTTGATGATGTGTGTATCGAGCTATTCAGGAGAGGGTAGCAGATTTGAACTGGGAGAGGCTGAACAGCGAGATGGCATTCACGATCTAGACATGTACTTATGAGCGGATCGATATGGCTGTGATGAAGCGTCTATCCACCACGCTGTTTCCCACTTACATGGAAGCCTGCAGCGTGTACAAAGTCTATTGCACTGGATCTCAAATGCGCAGCAGTGCTCATGAGTAGAAACGCTGCGAAGACGTATAAATAGGCCTGCGCTGCATCGACATGTCCGTGATAGACTGCAGTGTCGAGGTCTGTATTCATACGGGCTAAAAACAATCACAACGGCAGTGAGAGAGCACGGGAAACACACTCACAGTCATCTGGGCCCCAGGCTGTCCGGACCGATACATCTGAACTGTCACGTGGCATCCAGGGCTTCACCGCATTGGCGCTCGAGGAACGCGTCGCGCTCTCAAAGCGTGGCTGGCACCGAGAGCTTGCCATGAGCTTGCTGCAGCCATACGATATAACCTCCCTCGCATGCAAAGTCATCTTAGTCCTACCTAGCGCTGATTCTTTCCAATCTCTGGTAGTATCTGCGCTGTTTCCCTGGACAAAACCAACAACGCGTGTTTGGCTTTCGTGCTGCAAGAGCCCTGTGGCAGCGGCGTTCACTTCACTACAACTTGAAGGTCTGGCTACCAATCCGACCTGCAGGTGCATACACGTTGCAATAGAGCTAAGCAAGCATGCTTGATTCCATGATTTTCACTTCGGAAATGAGACTGCGAGAGGGAACACTGGAAAAAGTCTGAAGACGATGGGCGCGGTCCTGCTATGCCTGCTGCTATAGAACGAGAGGCGGGAGCGTCAAGTGCAATGAGAACGGGATATAAGCTGGACAAGAGCGGGAGCTATGCTGTATCGTGGTACGTCTATTATGCAGTTGAAGTTCAAATTATATGTTTCTCACCGTCACTGCCAGACAATCACCTCTCCCGATCCCCCTCCTGCAAGGCTCGGGACACTTCTACGTAGTGCTAGCCCCGCTGCACACACCATTGGCCTTTTGGTGACGCCCACCGCACATCGCAGTGCGGTCGCGTACGTCCTCTGACCGTGGCCTCTGCAGAATGGTACTTTGCTCCTCTCACAATGAATGCGATACGATTGAATGAGACAGATACACATCTGGTGGACATGCCACAACAAGCGCCCCTTGTGATGTTGGTCAGATGCGACGTCTAGCAGATTGGGCAGGTGAAGATGGTCAGCTTGTGTGCATGAAGCAGCCGTGCGCGCGCCGAACTGGGGGATGGGGATGGGCGTTGAGGTCTATGAGAAGGAGGACAACGAGAGACGGCTACTGCTTCCTGAAGATAGGCCCACTAAGTGCAAGGCCGAGACAGAGACGCTGTTTATGGTGTCACAGGTGAGTCATTTCTTTCGATTCTACATATGCATTGTGTGCTGACGAGCTGCCTCTATCCTCTGCTAGACCCTTGCGAACGCACTCCGCTTGTCTCGTCACATACCCCGCACTTCCATTTCTGTTTGCTTTGATTACGTCCAATCAATACGTGTGTAGACGTTTCAGCGCACGAGGAATCTGTGGCGTGTGCATATATGTTGGTCTCGCGCAGACGCAGGTATCAGTAGGGATTTTACTTGTACGTATCTTTTACCCTATGTACTATTCCCTTCCACGTCCCTTTAGCGTCCGTATATTTTCGCTTTTTTCCCATTATACTTCGTCGTACTCATCTCATCTTGTAACTCCACCAGCCTGAGCTCAAAGCGCCGGGCGGGTTATTATTGCACATCGCTCCTGAAGTATCCGCCAGATGGCCGGTGGCGTTCGTCCATGGTCTGTCGATGACATCCCCTGAATCCTGGCGTTTGCATCTGTTGGCGCTTATGTTTTGTACTTTGTCATTCAATGCTCGGTACCCCAGCCGTGAAGCCTTCTGTTGTACGCCACCGCTTCTCACAAATTCAAATACATAGTGGGTTGAGCACAGCACACGGTGGTTTCTCACACCTTGGTACTTTTACCATGTCCATCTGTGTGCTGGCCATGTTTGCAACTGTCTCTCGGCAACAGCGATAAGCCGAGGCGTGTGCAATCTACGAATCCATGCGTGAGACGCTCCAATTATGCCAGCATGCTCTGATATTGTCTGCTCTCTGCATACAGTTGTTGCTCTCGACCCTCGACCCTGGTGGGCACCGGTGCGCCTTTCAACTCCAATTCTTCCGCCATTGTACGCCTGTCTAGAGCTTCGCTCGTCTCGCATCTTCCTCGAGGCCCTCGGTGACATGGCTCCACTCAGACTCGCAAGTGCGAAGGGTAGCCCCAACTCGTGGACACGGAGGTCACGAGTGCAGTCTTTGCAAACGGTATCGACATTCCATCCTCTTGCAAACTGCCGCCGCTGCGTCCACTCCGCGTGCTGCTGGCACTGCGTTCTGGCTTCTCTTGGATGTCCTTAAGTGTGCACAGGGCCTGAACGCGAGTACTGTATTGCGCTGCGTGTACGCTCGCCGTAGGGCGACGAGGACGCGATGATTGATAGGGAGACAAAGGCGGGTGGGATAACGAGTGGACTATTGGCGGATGAGGCTGCCATTGGATGAGGCCGACGGTTGTTGTAAAGCCCTCGCCTCTTCGTGTAGCGAAGACTGACATCATATATTAAGCATTCTGGAAGACCGTCGAAATAGGTTCCTCTGCTTGCGCCTGTGCGCAGTTTGGTGCATTAGCGTGCAGTGCTCGCGAAGGACATGACACAGAGAAATTTTGAGCAAGGCAACCTGCGGAGGATCACCATCGTGCAGTATAACTCGTAGGGAGGATGATGAAGGATAAGGTGAATTGGTTACACTCAATGAAAGACTATGTGTAGTGCACTGGACGGCCTCAGCTACCTGTAGAAAACCAGATATTTATTCCAGACTGTTCGTAACAAGCTGCGTTCGCAGAGAGGAACAGATTCATACATTCTAGATCAGATGGAACTAGACAGTGGCACGAGCGTGAAACATCGACGGGAGGACATTGAACAGAGAACAGTGCGATAAAGACGGGAAAAGTGAATAATGATAACGGAAGATGAGCAGTGAGTTGGCGAGATCATACATGGGCCGTGCTTGTGCAGACAGTGTACAAGCGACTACAGGAACTTAAGCCAACCAAATTGACCTGCAGCACATGGTCCTGATTGCACAGGTGAGCTCCGCAGCGATTCTCATACAATCGAATGAACAACGTACCGATGAGCTTGCATTTCGGCTCGTCATCTCCAGAAGAGATGTCTGCTCGTGTCCACTCCCAATTCGGTCCATTTACTATTTCAATTCCATATCTGACCTTCGATGAGCTTCGGAGATTTGGCATCTTCGCCACGATCTCGTGGTGGACAAACAAAATATCAGCTTTGCTTCGGGAACCCCCTGCCTGGGACAGGAAGTAGAATGTTTCCAGTGAAGAAAGGCATCCTGCGATGTTGTCAATCTCTTTTCAAAGGGGATCAGCATGAAGTCTTCGTCGAAACATCACAGTCACGATTGCGACGGTCTTGATGTTCACAGCATGCCCTTCGACAGCTGGCGTGAACGTCGCATGGACACAAAACAACCGATAGTTATCTTCACGAAAGTTGAAGAGCACTTGAAACGAAGTATACACTGAGCTTCTATGATCAAGACGTGGCACGAGGAGTAGAATACAACTCACCGCCGACATCAATGCCTTGCCATTCCACTTTTGGACAACCCAGCTGCTTGTACTCACCGTGAATGGAGAGAGCCGATACAATGCGATACAGTCGATCTGCATCGGCATGCACCAGTCGATCGGATCCCGGCAATTGGAGAAGCAACTGGAACCACACGACCGCCGCGTCGTCTGTACACCCTTCCATAATATACGTTGGATGCATGCAGAACCTGGCGTGGCGAGCCAGCGGTGGATGTAGTTCATCATCCGAGGGACAGTCCCATGTCGCTTTCTCCAGCCTGGCGCCCATCAAGTCTGGCATATCTCCAATTGCTCGCATGAGGTAGGGGAGCGATTTGAAATGGACATTTTTGAGCCAAAGGTCTGTTATCCGTGAGCAAAACCAGGGTCCACTCCTCGGTAGCATGTCGTGAAATCCTTTCATGCTGCAACTGGATGGTAGCGGCCCTTGAATCCTAAGCTTCATAGAACCCTTTGCGAAAGCTTTTGACGAACAGGCGATGTGAATCCATGGTATATAAGGATAGGTAGTGACGTTTAAGTTGAGTTGAGGATATTGAAGATGTTTTGACACGGCGGTTGTTGAAGATTGGAGAGACTTGCGCACAGTAGCGACATCTTGACCGTTCCTCAGAATGATGTGCTTATATATGATTGGCTGGATCAGTTTAGCCCACCGACGACAGACGAGAGCCATCGACCCCGGCTCCCAGCTGTTTGCCTCAACCCTGTCCTTGTATGTACTCCTGCGCCGTCCCTTCACCAGCCATCCGAGGACAATGTCGAAAAGCTCCGGTGGCACATCTTCTCCTGTCGCAGGCTTCTCCTCGTGATCCACAGCCTTCCCTTTCAACGGCGGCCACTGCTTCCGCTGATACCACCCGCGCTGCCTGCGCAACGTCGCAGGCGGAGACAGGCCAAAGACTTCGATGTTGGGCTTCAGCAGCGGGAATGCAGTCGTCTCGTCGTATTTCTCATCATCCATCAGATCTTTGCACTCCCCCTCTCGCGGCTTGCCATGCGAATTCCATGAGACAGGCCCTCTCCCAGGATATGATATCCTGCTAAACCTCCACTCGCGAGGTATCTCCAGTTCGAAAATGGCTGCTGCCGGCTTCCCACCTGATGATTCCTGCTCAACAAAAACTGATTCCGTGTCCTCTGTGGCTACTCTGAATTCAAACCCACCTCAGCAACAGCAGCCGAATCCAGCTCAACGGCGTGCTTCTTCACTTTCCAGTGAGTCTGCCTCAATTTACGTGAAAGTCGCAGGAGCGGTCGGAGGGGTGTCGCCAATGCTTTTGTGATGCGAGCCCACATGGAAGGACGAGCAGGAGACATGGGCTGAGGAAGAATGGAAGACGGCATAGTCAGTGATGTTGACGATGTGCGTATTGAGCTAATCAGGTGGAATTGGCAGATTTAAGCTGGGAAAGGCGCAACAGCAAGATGGTGCTTCCATCCAACAGGACCTAGATATATAACCATGAGCGGATCGATACGGCTGTGAGAAAGCATCTGTCCATCACGCTGTTTCCAAACCTGCAGCGTGTACCTTAACATTCAAACTCTATCGCACTGGATCTCAAACGCGTGGCAGTGTTCATGAGTAGAAAGGATGCAAAGACGTACGAATAGGTCTGCACTGGATCCAGATATCCACACTAACGTAACCGCAGTATCGATATCTGAATTTACATGAAATCAAAATACTCTCGACAGCGGCAGCGAGAGACCAGAAGACGTACTCAAAAGCATCTGCGGCATCGATCAGCCAAGCAAGTTACCACCCAAACTTGCGAACTGATACTGATGGAGCGAAATCCTACGGTACCACAAGCATTGATTCCACGTATATGAAAACCACAGGAAATGTGCACCTCAGGCTGCGAACTTCATATGGTACTGCCTCGCTTCCAGACGCGCCTTCCCGACCCTTGACTAGTATCATGAGGACACAGCGTGGGCCAGCTGCGTGCAGTTCCCACCAATGAATGTGTGGCAGCCCGATGAGGCTGTGCGTAAGAGATGATATCAGGAGACGATGAAGGGCCTTGAGTGGAACACTATTACAGTGCTTACCAGTAAATGGCATCTCGATGGTAGGCGTGTTCGCCTGTCATGCCGGTAAGCCACGGGTTCTTCAAGGAGTTAGACCCTATCGCATGGCTCTCTCATGTGGAAGTCTGCCATTCATCGAGTCTTGTCTTGAATGAGATTTGCTTGCAAGCGCATAGTCAGCAAGTCCACGTATGCTCACCTGCAATCCAAGTGTACGAAACTAGGCCCGTTCCTCACGCTAGTTTGCGACACCGTAATGCGTGGTTTCTACGAATGCATAGTTAATCACTTGCATGCTGTGCAATGAGAAACTTACAGATACAATGGTTGTGGTGAGCATGCGGGTTGATACTCGCCCTGAACGTTAACGATGGCATGGCAGCAATATCTGATATCTCACGGACCTTAACGGCCCGAGGTGTTGGCGCTCTACTGATATAGACCCAGCTTCCGGCTAGTGGGGGAACACAGGCAGGACTTGCCAGTTCAATTGGTCTCGAGTGCGAGCAGATTATAGTGGTCAGTCATAGTTGAATTGATTATTTCCACATCTCACACGTTATGACAGACAGATTTTCGCGTTGTGTATTCATTAGGAACCATTAGGAACATCTTGTCATAATGTATCTATATACATCTGTAAAAGCGTGTCGTAAGTTATTTGAATCAGAAACGCAGGGCTCTAAATGTACCTAGGACGGTGCAGAAAGCTCTCTAGGCCCCCATGTGCCTCTGCTGCATGCCATCATGTGCTCATGGTGACATAGGCCTTCATTGTAGTGTTTAGTTTCTGCGGCTCTTCTCTTCTATGTACGCTCGCTCGAGCGTCAGGCTTGTCTGATCTGCTTGCAACTTACAGAGAACATCATCAGGCATTCATGCGCTATCCTGAGCACGGGTGAATATGACTACATCTGGAAATCCAGTTTAAGTAGAATAAGTCTTATTGTAATTAATTTGAACTAAATGCTACTAAATAACACTAATTTGTGCTAATTTTTGCTAATTTTTAGATAATTTTTCAGATAATTTCTGCTAATTTTTAATTAATTTTTAGATAAAAAATAATAAAAAGTGATAAAAAATGATAATCTATTATAATTAAATAATATTAGCATGCATTAAACTAATTCTACTAAGAACAGTTTTCCAGATGTAACAATACGCACGTTAGTCTTATCTGCCAGATGAAACTCGCCCTCCACCATCTTGAGTGCAATTCTTGCCTTCTGCATCTATGCCTATGACTCGGTATTCAGGACCTCCATGACTGTCTGAAGCCTGCGTAATGCGAAGGAGCAGTCGAATGTGTACCTAAGGGTAGCGGAGGGCATGGCGGGGGTTGAGAATGCAGTTTGGCTCTCCCGGAGCAGCGTCAGGCCCATCTATGTCCAAGAAATCACTTCAGCTCGTCATCATCCAGAAACGCCAGACACAGCTCATTGCTGTGACACACCTTATCTGCCCATCCGTCAGGATATGCTTCATCAAATCTCCTTCAACGCCCTTCGCTCCTGCTGTAGTATTTGCATAGTGTTCATGCTGGACCCCCATCATTAGGAGCAGGTTTGACCACAGTCGCGCCAGCCACTACTGTGTCTGCCAATGCAGCACCAAGTGCACGAATCATAGGCCCTCAGCAGACACAGTCACCTCGTTGACCTTGAGCGGACCAGCCTCCACACGGACCGTTGGGCTTTCAAACGAAGCTGTGCATGGGTATTTGACCGATGCAGCCGTAGGAGTCCTCGGCATCACTGGCCCATTTGTCATTCTGAGATGGCTTCGACTTTCTGTTGCTGGCTTGAAGTACACGAACATGATGGCGCGAAGGTCCGTGCAGCTCTCTGCGGATCTGATGAACACAATAAGTGAGCCTGAATAGTGACATGAGACATGGCAGTGACGGACTGAGCTAATGCATTGTGTGCCTCGCCTATGAACCCACTTTTCGTGAACACCAGCCCCTTCATCCGGTCTAGTTAGGTATGCGAAGAGGAGCCTGTGAGCCACAGCTATGAGACGACGGTTGTAGTGACTCACGAATGAGACGTACCAGAAGCCATTTTCCCTGGATCACCCTTGTACGCCTTCAGTGGACCGTCTGCAGAAGCGTGCACGGTTGCCTGCGATGCATACATGTCGTTCACGAGCTGGTGTGAGCACCGTACACTACAGCATCTGAGGCTGGTGCCTTGTTGATATTCTGTATTCCAATGCTCCTTGGGTCCTCGTTATGGGCACCAAGGGTAACAGAACGCAAGCCCATGAAGGTCACGGCCATTTCCATCGAGCAGCTACTGATATTGGTGATCTTGGGGGCACCGAGGCCACGTATGTCGAGCCTGCAGAGAAGGAACCCAAATATGGGTTGAAGTGTCCTTATGAACCTGTATGAGCCTGGGCCCAGCTGATTCTATCTCCGCGAAGGAACCTCCAATGAGATTGTGCTATCCGAGGCCTGCTCAGACGGCGCACTTCTCCACGCTCCAGTTGTATGATTAGGAGTTGTTTGTCTAGGACTCGCGCTGCTTTAGGTGAGGTAGCTGGAGACCTAGCTACAGTTTGAATGGAAACTACGTCGTTCAAGAGCGACTAGACGACGAGAGAGCATGTCGGGCAGTACTGAAGTTGGCTTTCATCCATACAGTATCTCAGATGCATAAACCAGCGCAGCAAGTCGAAGGATCTAAGAATGTGTGGGGCGTCGTCGCAGGTCAAAGCAGCTCTAAGGCGCTTACTCTGGCACATCACCGAGCGGACTTACAGAATGTGGCGCGTCGCAGTCATGCTTTGCTCTTTCAACTTCAAATGCTTTCAGCGCACCTGTCGATCTCGACAATGAACAAACAAGTGGGACAAAACCAAGCCGTACGCTAGCTTGCATGAAGAATTGTCTTTTACATCATTGGGGCGCATTGGAATGACAGCAGAGTGTTCAATCCAGGGCCCGCACACGTCGATACATCTGATACGCCGTGGCTAGAAGTTAGAGCCTATACGTACTCTCAACTCGGCTGTACTTACCTCCGCTGATCTTGGAAAACCCATGAAGGATGGTCCCAGTTGGTCTCGCAAGGTTTCTTTCCTTGAGCAATGAACCTCAGGCATTGACTGCCAAGTCGTCCTCTGCTGCACCTAATCAAAGAGTGCGTCACTTACCTCATATCTATGCTTACACCACTCTGGCCGTGCACGACATAGCTGAAACACCTGTGTTAGAGCTCGCGAGATTCACGTTCGAAAGACTGAATGCTGCTGCGTTGATCTGCTTAGCTCTGTGGGAAGAGCAATGGTGAACATTATGAGCCAGATGTGACACTTCCTAGTCAGCCTAGGTTAAGCACGCATCGCATACTGCTCAACACCTCATTGGGCACCGGCCTTACTACCGATATCCTGGCTGCGCTGGGGGCGCATTACCCTACAGCCCTTGACACCTTTGCAGCTGCCCTCACGTCGCTCGTCTTGACAGCGCTGTGCTTCGTTGTGAAGCACGAAGGGGACATCAGGTTTGCAGCAGACGAGGATCAGCGGGGGGGGACAGCTGCTGACAGAGGCCAGTATGTACCATGTCAATCATGTACATGCCTTAGCCGTATCATGTCGAAGTCTGGTTCGACATATCTGGGAGTGTCGTACGAACAGTGTTGGGCACACTTAGTAGCAAAGCATTCATACAACGTGTATTCGCTAGTGTGGAGATCGGACCCTTACAGCGTACAAGTGGTATGTAGCGCATGCATCAAGGGATTGGGATATATGAGAGAATACAATACAATACAGCTCGTATGTAGGTGATTCTTCAGTAATCTGTGCTTCCGCGGAATGATATTTTTCGATCCATTGGCACTCTTGTTACCGGTGCCAATAGAAATCCTGTGCCTTGCTAGGATTGACTCCAAACGCCCTTCTCGTGCACTGACTTTACGAACGCCTGCATGAACAGTTCGTAGTCAACTGTCAGGCTCGTCAAGTGAGGCTGAGAAAACAAAAATCACGCATCTATCCTGAACATAAGCGAATACAGGGACATACTTTGGCTTTCCGCGCGCACCTCATCCTCTCCTGCTGTCCACGTAGGTCTGCTCTGCGTGCGCATGCCTGCCACACACTGACGAACCAGCGCCCAGGATAGCCCGTGATTGTTATATCTGTCTCCAGCTTGAGGGCACCACGAAGGCACGGCTAAACGTGCAGGCTAGGTAACTAGAAAGTATGGCAGAAGCCGAGAATATGATTGGGATCTCCAGGATCTCCTCGAGCAGCGTCTGGTCTAGATGCCTCAAAATTAATCCTCCTCGGCCAGGGACGTCCAATAATGCTCATCACTATAGTGAGCATCATCGACCCACTGCTGGGTAACACCTCCTCCAGCCATCGCCTTGCGCTCCCGCGGTAGCATCTGTAGTGCGTTGCTGGTGCGCTCATACCGATCCTCCACCGATGGGAGCAGGTTGGGCTGTGTATGCTCTGAGATTTCTGCTGCACACGCCTGCACAGCGTGAGGCATACAACGTCCGTCTACCATAGGCTGAATCCATGTACAGGAACCTCACCGACCCCAAGTAGGTTGGATGCGCGCGCAGGCCCTTGAGCATCCAGGTCTGGTGGTGCGCGCAGACGTAGTCGATGTAGCAGTAGGAGTTTTGGCTAGTGATCCATAGGTCGACGTGCACAGCTTTGGACTTCTTTTCTTCATTGGAGTTTTTGCAGTGGGTGAGTGCCGCATGTAAGACAGCACAGATACCTGCCGATCTGTAGAATGGATACGCAAATGTAATGGGTAAGACAGGACAGAAAGTACATACCTGAATGCGGAGTTCATCACTGCCAATGCCTTGATCTGCGCCGGTTGATATACAATGGTTCTGTACACCACAATCAGAATAGGAGTTCTTTAACGTTCGAAGGAAACATACGATAGCTCACCTCCATCTTATGCTTGAACGCGTCCAGCTTCTCAGCTATGCTAGCACTCTCAAAGTCAAGGGCTATGCTCGCGATCGCCTGCGATGGAAATACGTCGTTCAGCAGCTGATGTATGGTCCGCACAGCTTCAGCATTCAGTCCAGACCTTGGCATCGGCACTGGAGGTAACAAAAACCATACAAGCACGGGAGAAAACAAGGCTGTTTCTGAGAACAAGTTGCTGATATGAAGGATCTCGATGACTTCGAAGCTTGCGGCTGGGCTTGCAAAGCAGAGACGCAAATGAGCCTCGGAGTGGGTCGAAAGGCACATCCATCACGTCTGTACTATCCCCTTCGTTCTCGTCATTTCAGGTATTCAGGAAAACCTAGAGATAAGCGCGTGGAGGATGAGGTTGTTTTCGACAGACAGATTGTCGATGTAGAAGATATCGGTTACCTCGAAGCCGGGACCGAGCTTGCAGAGTAGAAATATAAATGCACCTTGGAGTGTGCTGTGAGCAATTGACGACACAGTCGCAGGCATGGCAGAGTGATACATACGTGTGTCTGACTCT
>JANHOG010000799.1:0-11769 GCA_027627325.1 Phlebia brevispora
GACATATAAAATAAACATCATACCAAGAAAGAGGATCCACTAGGATTACGCACCTGGACAACTGAGATCGACAGCTGGACGACGATGCAAAAACATATTCATCGCCTGGTGAGTCCAATGCTCATGAAGAAAGTCATTCCTTTCCTCCATCAGCAAATGGCATCCCCAGCTGCGGAAGCCATATCCACCACCACGCTCTCACTCCCATCCTCGCAATCCTCCTCGCTGGACCCAGCTTGATGTCCCATGATCGAAGACCGCAAGAAGGATGGTACAACTCCACAGTCAGGACAGAAGAGGTCGTGGAAAATTGAGCCGAATATAGCGACGTATATGACCGCATAGATATAGACTTTCACGCAGTATACGACAAACTCGAAGTCAGGCCATGTAAAGTTGAACATGATAGAAGGGGGGGGGGTAGTAAAGGCGTTATGGAAACTCAACTGTGAGAAACAAGCTCAGCGCCCCTCAGATCAAAATGATGGCCAATCCAGAACTGATCAATGATATATGAGGCACAAAACCTTAAACATTCCGATCAGACGATCCCAGAATTCTACGAAGCCACAATCAAGATCAAGCACCAAATTCTGGGAACTAGATCAATGGATCACTGATTAACGGACAATGCCGAATCCATAAGACACCGTCCATAGGCATGTTGAAGCAGCAAGGCAACCTACCTTTCAATGCTCATGATGCCAGCCTACCGGCCTAAGCTCTCGACCACACGATTCCGACAGACCATTCCAATTGTTCCTGTCACCTTTCATACGACCGACCAGTACTTCTCTGTAGATCGCAACTTTAGTGGCAAAATCAGCCGCACAGGCTTCCTCATCCTCTACTCAAAGTACCGTCTCATTGTCGGACGCATAGCTACCACCGTAGCCTTGTATCCTAACTCGGCAATCCTCGAGCTCAATGTCATAGTCTCTCGCGAAATCAGACCAGAATACAAGATTCTGCTACGCGTGTCTTCGCACCACTTTAGCAAGTGTGTAAGGACCTTCCACCGCACTGTCCGTAGGCTCTTTGGCATGTTGCCTAGGCAACTCCAGATTATTCCAGAGGAAGGTGCGAGCTCAAAATACTAACAAAGTGAATATCTTATGACTCAAGTATGCGATCAGGATATGTACTTCATCCTGCATCGCCTGAGTTGATACTCCCATGCGAGATCTCTCCAGCAACTTTCCCCCCCCAACCCCTCAGCCTCCAACGCACGCTTCACCTGCACTTATGAAGCCCTGTGCACAGTGTTTGACACTTTGTACAGTACCTTCTACACAGCAATGAGGTATGTCCCGCACAGTCCGCCCATGACGCAGTTAGCCGATGAAGCTCTCGAGGACTGGATGCTGGATGAAACTACGGCATTGTTGGTAGAGCAGGCACACTGGACAGGGAAGCAGAGTCGTGCTGTCGCCTAAATGTTTTATTTTCTGGACTCGAAATCATGTACCCCTTTTGTTAAGACGTTATAAACTTGGATTCTGCTCCAAAGAAATGATTTTGACCAAGACTAAGCAACTGAGGACAGTTGAAATTTCAGCGCCCCCCAGATGTAATGCATCAAAGGCATTTGACACATTGACATAAATAAATAAACAAATAAAAAGAAGCAGACAAAAGGATAACCACTTTTACGTTCCATGAGAACTGACTGGGTTCGAACCAGTCACTCCCTGCGCCCAACGTGCCAGGGTGTGTTACCAACTACACCACAGGTCCCTTGAGACAACAGATAGAGATCAGAAAGTGATGTGCCCAAAAAGCTGATCAAGATAGGCGCACAATAGACAATTGATCAAAATAAACTGGCACGAACAAGAATTGAATGCAAGACTTACACTCGATGACAGTGCATATACTGAAGTTCTAGGCTCACAAGCAGTCTGGAAACAGCTAGACTAAGTCCAGACTCAAGTCAGTAGAAAAGGCTCTATGCATTTACGAAATATCAAATATATTTCTTCAGCTATAAATTAAATATCAACTAATAAACTGGAGTCCTGGGACAATCTAGCCTGACTAGAAGAAAGACTAGGCATTCTGACAGCATTACAAATCACTCCACAATTTTGTAAACCCCACACAAAAGCTATAGTGATTTATAATATTTAGTCAAGGTATTTTACAATAACTAAACAGATCCTCTTCAAATAATCAGTGCTAGAAATCTGGGCAAGACTGGACCAACCTAGGCATGTGAAGAAGAAATGCTATAGGCTAAGCATATAAAATCACATGCCTAATTTGACTCCAGAATATCTAGGATTTAATAAAAAATAGCTTGAGCTAAAATTGTTACTTGCTCACAAGACACCCCCAGAATAACATTCAAATAATTGGGGCAAGTCTCAATCCATTGGGGGCAACTCCTGAAAAGGTATAAATAGGGCCACCAGATGGACAGAAAAGAGATTCATATTCATTCATTCATTCAATCATACACATCATACACATCATACCCCTCAGAACATACAACACTACTGACACATTCACTCCATCCTCCAACTCACACTCCAGACTCCTATCATCCACCACATTTGATACCTCACCAGCACCAGCGTGATGTATATTCAGCACACTCTCATTACTCCCTGAGGCACGAGTCCCTCACAGTAAGCTCCACACAATGATATGTGTCGAGTTCATAGAGTATAATTGGTTTGCTCATCACCTTCGATATCAACAAGACACTCTAAATACATCTTCACATACTCACTGAGGCAAGAGTCCCTCATAGTATATTCCACACCCATGTAGCCTCTGGAACAGAAGTTAGAGTTAGTTCACGCTTCTTCACCAATATTGGATTTTAGGACACTCTGCACACTTCGAAAGACTTTCTGAAGCACAGCCTTCAAGGTTTATTTCACACTTTAACTAGTGTTAGGAATAGAAATCAGAAGTTTGATTTGGATACTCCCATTAAGCTTTAACCACTTGCAAATCACTGCAATCACTCTCTTTTACTCTATCTTTAATTGTGCAGACTCTTTCGCAGACAAGTCCAATTAATTGATAGCAGATCACCCAGAAAGAACATCATTAGCAAATCTAGCAAGTAAACCACCTAATCTTTAAGTCTAGTAGCAAGCCTAGTTATCTGATCAGCAGTAGCATTTTATAGGCACTCGTAACACAAAAGTTATCAGTCAAGCCTAGCAATAATATTAGTGCAGCGCGCACATTCTCAGCCTTGAAATAAAATCATACACATTTATTAGAGCATCAAGAAGGTTCAGTAGACAACCACAACACTCTGCTCATTACCAGGCATCAAGCCCATAACACTATCAGTGATTAAATTTACTAATCCACTCTAGTATCGCAAATATCGTAATTGCTTCACTAGACTTGGACATCTGCTCTCAGCACTAGCAGACCAATCTACCACACTACAAGAGCTCCTAAAGACTCAACCATATACCACACATCCTATTGAGCACAGCTCTAGGATTATTTTTTACTAGTATCCTTTAGGAATTTATTATCAATAAACTATTATAAAAGGGATTTATCTGAGTAACCCACAAAGAAATTTACGAATGACTGGAATAGTCTGATCTAAAGTCTGACCTGACGATTTCCAGGATTGTGTATTTGCAAAGCATAAATCTATCGCAAACCACTTCTAGCCAGAAACCAAACCACCAAGCAGCTATCAAACCATCAGATTTTATTAATCTTAATCTTTGACACAAATCCACCTCTGGTCTAGATCTACTCAACAGATAGTCCCTTTGCTATACCTACAATCAAGCACTTCATCAGCTTGTAGGGTGAACTTTTCTTGCATCAAAGCCTCAATATAAGTCTAAGACTGTATAGCACTGTCTGCCTGCAAATGGTTCAACAAATTGGTCTAGATTTNGTGGTAATCCAGCTTCTCAAATTGGAACCTTATTTAAGGGTTGTAAGTCATGGACAATTNGGAGTTTGCCATTTTTCTTAAGTACACAAAACTATCGTAACTGATATGATGATTGACTGGGTTCATAGACTCCTGCTTCAATTTTTTCTTTTAATAGCTGTATGACACATTTCCGAATACCTGGTGGGATGGGAATATTTGAGAATGCCCATGGGACATGTGGTATTACTGAAATAATGTATGGTGAGAAATAATCCTCACGAAAGGATCCTCTTTGGCTATCTTCAAATACAAAAGCATTTTGATGTATTTAAAGTATACGATTGAATAGTTTTTCTTCCTCAGGCTAGAGGAACTTATCAGGATTAATGTCTAATGACTTCAAATGTTCTTTGGTCAATCTTTCATTTTCTACAAACTCTGGTGGAATTTTTGGAAGAGGCTTTAATGATTTTAGTGGATCTTCTGGAAACTGCCTTATTACTTTAGCATCTTCAGGAAACACTGCAGGCACAGGTTTTACTTTCCTATCAACTCTTTTATAGGCTGTAAATATAGAGTCTTGAGTTTTTGATGCTAGATAATCTGAAAAGGCTATTCCTGATTTTTTCTGAGCTTGAATAACCTCTGTAATAGCTGAACTATTTTGTTTATACTGCTGATAGGCAGTATAAGCATTTGAGGCATCGCAAGAGATGATGACCTCATCATCTGCTTCCATTTCAATAGAATAAAGTACAGGATCAGAAGAATTCATAGTGTCGGGAAAGATACTAACATAACTGCTAAAGGTTATAGGATAATGAGAGGGTGGGTGGGAATTATGGTGGCTCATTTGAGGTCGATCCTGTAGGCGGTTAATGTAAAGTTGAGGTGATATAATATGTGGCTTTGAGTTGTGTGTTGAAGAATTTGTTCATGAATTTTCCATAATTTTATTTGCAGATGAATATATTAAGAATAATAATTCTGAATTTTTCTTTAGAAAACTCAGTTTTTGCTTAGAAATTATATTCTTGGATCTGATAATATGTACCAGAAGGTTGGTGAATTTATGCTGTAATAATAACACCAAATATATAGCTGTATCATCAGGTCTGCTATTTGAAGCAAGAGCTGATAGCACTTGTAAGCTTTGTATTACAAGATTAATGTACCACTGAATTGGGTGAGCCAATTTACTTAAGGGTTGCAATGATAGTGGATTTTTGAAGTGCAATATCACTTTATCTTGTATTGTGATGCTGGAGTCAACAACTCTTTTAAATACTACAGCTGTATATAATTTTTGAGAGTCTGAGTCTGCACTACGTGCACGAGCATTTGTAATTAAAGCAGGTACTACTGATTGTGTTGAGAGGCTTGAGGCACTTGCAATTGTATCAATAGCGCTGGTAATTACTTGAGTTTGTATTGGTGAAGCGTTGTTTAGAAATGCGCTTGAAGGCTTTGAAGGAATGCGTAAGTCGAGTAATGTTGTTGGGCTTACAGCCTTCAAAGTCGTTAAAGTTGCGGGACTTGAAGTCGTACTAAGTCGCGGTTGAACGAAGTCGTGTTCAACAGTTTTGAAGTCGTTCAGTCGAGTAACAAAGGGCGTACAAATCATTTTGAACGAGATTGAAGGGTCGCCGTTACTGACTATAAGCACTGAAAGGCCAGTCGTGAAACGAGGCGTATTGCAGCTAATAAAAGGTATACAACTTTGTGAACGCGAGGTCGAGTGAGCTTCTAACTGATAAGTAACTTGCTTGTACGGCTTTTGAAGCCATTGAAGCAAAGGCTTACTACAGGAGTAAGAAACATTTGAAGTGCTTCTATCTTGAACAACTCCGACGCGCGGATTTTGATCGAAAAAGGAAATAATGTACGCCCACAGTGCGAATGTTAATTGGGTGATAAGAAGTCCTTGAGAGTTCGATCCGCGCTGGAGTAAGACATTTTTCTATTCGAGTAACAAATTTTTGTTACATTGTAACAACTGCATAAAATGCTCGATTGAAAGGGTTGTTATGCTATTATAGCTAACCATTATTGAGAGTAACAAATCCCTTTGTAGTAGCATTAGTTTCCTAAATTCAGATGAGCCTTTGGGCTCAATAGTGCGCAAGTCTTTGACTTGAATGCATTCAAAATCACACCACAGTCTGTCGCAGGGGAGTCGAATTTCGACTGCTGTGCTATAGTACATATGCATACATGACTTTGGGCGTTGTGGATTTTGTGCTATGACAAAAATTACAAAGAAATCTGAGAAAACAGGCAGAAATAGGACGATTTTTGAAGAATTTTGAGTGACTAAAATGAAATTGGAAGGCAATGACGTGAGTTTTGACTGTAGGGACGAGAACATAATCAAAGAACTCGAGATGGGGTCAAAAGAAGGGGTCAAGGACTTGAAATCGAAAATTAGAGACACGAATTCAGACAAAATATCGAAATAAAAATGATTCAGACCTAATGGGCGTCTGTCAATTTGAACACCCGAGTGACTCTCTGAAAGAAAAAAAAGCGAGCTCAGACGAGAGCATGTAAGGGCACGTACAATAGTAGAGTACTAATAAGCATGATAAGATTTGAGCTCTCTTGGAGGCTGTAGGTACAGGCTTCGGCTCTTGGCAAGAGCGTAAAGTGACCGGTCGGCTCAGACCCGGACTTCTTTTTGGAGTAATGCTCGGCAGCTGGCACCTAGTCACAGGCCTCTTTCCACGCCTCTCTCATCGTTCTGGGGTCTATGTCGTTCATACTTGCACTACTTTGTGATGATATCTATTAGAAATGATGGTAATACGATGCCCGAGCTGTGAAAAGTCCCGCAGAAGCCAATCAGGTCTTACAATACACTGAAAATTCTGCTCAGCTCGCCAAACAGAAACCTCAAATCTCTCGCAGAATGGCCTGGGATGAAGGCGCCTGCCAGTGCGCCTCCGCATGCGCCGACAACATCTAACAATCTTAGTTGAACACGACATCATATTAATTCAAGCCGGGTACATACTTTAAGAACGCAAGACACGAGAAAATAGCTGGAGTAATCGATGTACAACTAGACCTGCAGTAACCGAGTACGAACCATTACAATGCTTCCAGGACCCCCAGGTTCTGCGAATTTACTGACATTTCCACCATTCGAGCATATCGGTCACGTCTGTCTACCTCACCGGTAACACCATGCCAGACACGCGCCGGGGAAAGTGCCCGGAAACCATCGACTTCGTGAAACCCACCAAGACGCCAGCCGACCTTCCAATCCGAAACCGAAGCGCCTCTCACCGAGTCGAACCGAGGCATTTGAGTTGCAGTCCCAAATTCACCGTAAAAGGCGAACTGGTCCTCGAATGAACGCCTCTTCATGGGACAGAGGATGTGAGTGTGATTGTCTCGACACCCGTGCCCAATGTACATGTGCCAGTGGTTATGAAATGCGTACCCACGTTGCGAGTACTTGCGCACGAGCGGGCCAATAAATGAACGTGGTTGCCCTTCTAGAGTCAAAGCTAACGGGTTGATGATGCCTACACGTTGAGACGTAGGCGAGGGATATGCACAACAAAACCCTGGAGTAACGGCTTCATTACATGACAGGAAAAATTAGAAAGTTTACGGTACTCACCATTGGCACTGATAAAGTTCATCTGGAGCGTACTCCAGAAGCGAGTAATTGCGAAGACTGCACTTGCGCTTTGATTGCGTATTACATCTATCTTCCGGTCACCTTTGCGCATCGTAGCAACCTCCACGATACCTGTCTCGACAGGTGACAAGGTGTAGAGGGGAAGGTCGTCCAAGTCCAAGTTAGCGGGATCTTGTGCGTGGATTCCATTGCGCAAGATAGAACGAATGCGATTCGCAATCTGCAACCGGGCTTGGATCTCCCGCGCTTTATGGCGTCAGCGACGGAGTTCTGCAACATTCTCGGTATACCCCTCGGTGACCGTGAGATATATCTTCATGTCGTCAAATCCATTGTAGGGTACATATATGTCGAGGTCAGAGGTGGCATAATCGTCCTCACCTTGTAAGTATCTGAGGGCGAAAGAACCCGAGACCACCGCTTTGATGCGTCCAAGTATCGCCATGAAAACACCGGTGTCTACGAAGAAGTGGGATAACATTCGATGATGACGGGGAGCGTAATTCATCGTGAATCTGGTCGCGCGAGGTCGATGAGGTCCTGGCCATGGCAGCGAGGTCGAACATACTACGAGTTTTGAGAGTAGAATCCATATAGCAGGCAACAGAGTGCAGCGTAAATGTAGGGCGAGCAATGAGATGAAGGGGGACATCCAACTAGTCGTTTGATAAGTATATCGGATGGTGGGAAATTGCACCGCCAACGATGTTGTTCGTAGGGAATTCCCGGTAAGTCGGAGGTAACTTACGAGTCGAAGTGACTTGGTGCGGATCAACTATGGGCTTCGGAGCGCACATCGGAGCTTTCGCCAACATGAAGAACCGCTTCTCGCAGCACAGCATGTGCGGAAAGGCATGCACTCATTTGGACCTTATACTAGACCCGAATGGGCATTCTTTTCAACTGAGTATGACATGTAGTGAGCGCCAGTAAGCTAGAAGAGCAGATATACGGACAACACATAGAAACAGCAGATATTGTTACAGCGGTACATAGGGCATATCCGATTTACTGTGCTCAGGGAGGTTGAGTCAAACATGATCTTGAACAAACTCGTTGTCTTCGAACGACGCATCTGAGAGGACAACTGGATATGGACTAAGTAAATCTCGATTAATCTCGATACTTTTATCACTTACTCTTAGTTCCTGTTAGCTCGCCTCCAATCCATTCCAACCATTCCTGCATGTAGCCCTCGATTTGATCGTTAGGATAAATTTGTGAGATGCTCATTTGTAAGACTTGCAGATCGTCGAGCGTCTTCAGAGCCGCGAGAAGGCTCTGCCAATCAGGAGTCGTGCTTAAAGGACGGTAGGCGTGTATCGTCAGCGTATTCTCGAGCACGCGAAGATGGATCCTTCGGATCGTGTCTGGCAAAGAATCAGCGAACGAAGTCAGCGTTCTAGACCCAGCACATGAAGTATGAGGCCTGTGCATGCAAAGCTCCAGGATTAAATGAACATCCTGAAGCTTCTCGCACATGAACAGCGGCAGCTCCATCCAATCGTCAATAGGGAATACTTCGAGAATTAATTAGTATTTGTACCGTAAAATCGAAGTACGAACTCACTGTTCTTCCCCACATCGATCAGAAACGTCTCCAAAGTCTTCTTGTTTGTCTCAACAAGATCGTATATCGAGTCCATAGTCAAGTCGGACACGGTACGCAACTCCAGATGATGGAGATTAGCCAGGATTGGGTACTTCCGTGCAAGTTGGCGATTGGCGTTGAAGTTGTCGGAAAGGGAAAGACGAAGGGTACGGATATCTGAGCGAACCTGGCGGGGAGCGAAGAGAGGCACAGGAATACTGTTCTCCCATCGAACAGAGTCGATGGAAAGTATCGAGCATGTAGTGGCCAGCTCTAGCACATCAAAGACGCTGTCGACGACGCGATTATGCATGATATGGGAAAAGGACACTGTGGAAAAAGTCCTCTTGTCGGAGTCGACGTAACAGTCGTGGCTGAGATCCACGATCATTTCGAGACAACGCGCCCAGACGACGTTAGAAACTTCGAGATTCGTGACATTGGGGAACAAAGAGAGAAGCCCCCGCAGCGTGCACATGGTCAGATAAGGATCCTCGCCAGATCCCCCGTTATTATCCGCCAATGCTCGTTCCTTAGCGTTGAGACCGCGCACGGTGAGCTTGGTGGTATAGCGAAAAAGCTCCGGCTTGATATCTTTCCTGAACGCACGTACAGCGTTCGAGAAGGTATCCGGAAGTAACCTCTTCTCGTACACAATATTCCCGTCTTGCTTCAGCTCTTTCCAAAGGATGCAACGCAATCCAGCTACGATCTGCACCCTCTCGAAGATGCGGGGTAGAGCGCGATGTCGGAAGCACCGATTGACATGGGAGAGGGTGTACAGCTCGGAGTCCTCCGCGCAATCGACGATCCCGCCGAAAAGTTCGTTCGGGAAGGCGTTACATGCGACCGCACCAAGAACGAAATTCGAGAGCCTAGTTTGACTACAATAATGTTCTCTCAGTGGACACTATAACACTTCAGCTAGTAACGACCCTACCTCAGACTCGCAGAAATCGCTTGGGCCATGGTAAATTGGGTGGCGGGCACGAAAGGGTGTATGTGACGAGGTGATAGTATAATCTGAGAAGTAGAGAATCGCGAATACGCCACGAGACGACTCGAACGAGACAGCTCTGGCAGGCCACCCTGCAACCGGCTCTCTTAAGACTGGAGACTGTGGGAAAATCAACTGGAAAATAGACCGTTTGTAGCTCGCGGTGCTATACCTGTTCGTTCCTGAGTTGAGGAGGTCAGGGTGTCGACCTGAACGTTCTGACCGCTTGCGTCCCGAGTTCAATCATGATTGTAGTTCAATAGTACCTGTAAAATCCTGTAAAATCAGAAAGTAAAATGTCTTTGAGGAGCGAAACTACCGGACACGCGCCACAAGATCCGTCTTACGTTTTGTGGCGAACGTGAAATTGAATGGCTCTACCGTTCAAAATACAGCGGTAAACGAAGCGAACACAGACGTTCCTGTAAACTGACCGAAGAAACCGCCACATCACGGAACAGCCTGAAGCACAACGGAAACTAGGCGCCTTGTAGCGACGTCTCTCCCGAGTTGGATGGGTCCGAGTCAATCGTTAAGCAGTAAGCAAAGATTGTTCAGAGAAAGAATTCGGGCGTAGGAATTGCAGCGCATGCTGAGTGACCGATATCAAGTTGAATATTACAAGGGCGCCGCGCAGTCCCAGCGGCACTAGATCAGGAACCGATTAAGAACCGATCAGATCAATGACGCCCAGACCAAAGTCACTGAACCTTAATCAAACTCCAGCGTGTACGCAGCTCCGTTACCTACACTCTGTGGGGATATGTTCCGGTTCAGCCATCCACAGCATTTCAAATTACGATCGGAATTATGATCGCGAATAATGACTCTAATTGCATAGCATCATAAAACCAGGGAAACGCCACATTCCTATGCGACGTGCCTCGAAAGTCAGGTATCCAGCTTTTTTTTTGAATCAACCGACTATCTTATTCCTTTCGGAGATAGATGCGCTGGTTCGTCAGGCGGGAAGACTGATTGTTTCAAAACACTCAGGAACAAGTGACGTATTGAGGCGTTGCAGGATGCTCTGCATGGCTAGGCCCGACACGACTCTCGAGGGCGTTCGCCAAGTCCTTATTGTCTTCTTCACATTGTCCAAAGGTTCAAACGGTTGACCGCACGTACAGAAACCACTCTTGAGCAGCCCGAACAAACTTCACCTTGGCACGTTAACGTGTAGACCACCCCTGTAATACGCATCCTTCGATCTCGAGCCTGCTACGATAATTCTTAACATTCTCATATGCCGACAAATTCTTGTCTGGAGAATTCTGAGCCTCCCGTTACGGGGAGCATTACGGTGCGTGGATAGACCTGTCTAAACTCGCCTACGCTGATGAACATTCTTCCCCATCTGACTGACGAACAGGTGCTAAAGGAACCGCTCGCTCGTTGTGAGAACGAAGAGGCCGCAATTTCTGCCACTCGTGTCCTTCGTCTCCCCCAAGACATCCTGTTCTATGTTGCACAGAACATTGGGAGCCGCAGGGATCTTCGTTCTATGTCCCTAGCTGCCAGCGAATTTCGCCCACCTGCACAGAAACAACTCTTCCGCACTCTGGTGCATTCGACTCACATCAAGTTCGGGTGGAGTGATCAGGTCGTCCAATTCCTGACTGATCATCCGGTGGTTGCGAGCTACGTCGTACATCTTACAATTC
>JANHOG010000008.1:0-46568 GCA_027627325.1 Phlebia brevispora
TGCGAGAGTGGCTTGCTTTCTGCGCGCGGGGGGTGGGACGTGGGTCACTACGCCCAAGTCGTCAAAATGTCCGAATGGACAGATATGTCGTATATCACACGCCTATACGAGACGCCGCTACTGTTTGCAGCGAGGCAGCCCTTCCTAATCAAATTTGAGAGGCGATTCAACCATCTGTGGTTGATCTGGGCAGAATCGCACGGGACGAGAATGTGCCATGTGCTATTATCGACGCCTAGCGTGCGCCAAGATGGCGATTCTAACAGGCGACCAAAGTGGCTACCTATGTACACAGGTTGGTCATACGCCTTCGTCTCACACCGCGTTATGAGCTCACGCTACGTTTAGGAGAGGCTATCGTTCGTTTTGAGGATACCTCCGGGAAATTGCGTGTGCTCAAGATTCTGGAGCCAATTCAACAAACAAACAGCGACGGCGTCGATGTTCCTGAGATCAAAGAGGGCTTCTTGATGCCATTCCTGGATGTTCGCACGAATACACTTTCCGAGCGTGCCAGACTGCGGTGGGCCAGTTCAGAATCACCAAGATGTATGTGGCGGTTGCCTCATTTACCCCTTTACCCCGCCACGTAGGACGTTCACCGAAGCTTAGACGAGGAGTAAAGACGACAGACGAAAGCGCAGACTTAAGTACTTCATGTATTTCACACCGCTGAGCGGGAATTAATTTCAATGATTGAAGTATGCTGACTTCAGCAAAGTAATATTGATGCCTAGCTTGCCTAGCATTGGAACGACAGATATAGGCCGCCGCTATATACCTTTTGATCTTCCTTTTATGGAGCCGATCAATGGGCGTCTGATGCCTTTTGCGGATGACAAGCAAATAGGCGCAGCCAAAGCGTTTACCACTGAGAACCCCCGCTGACTGCAGCCTGGTTCAACGCGACGCGTCAAGTGACAATCGTTCAGTCTACTAGTTCTCGCCATTACTTGAAAGGCCTTGTGGCGCAAATTGTTGCAGCAACGAAACGAAGAGCTTTGAAGTACAGTTGTCATATAAGTACTCCATCGACAATGTCTGTGCCGCCATATTCCCCGTTTTCCGACTGAAGGTAGCTTGCGCTGCTACCGATCTGGAGTTTTGCATCTCTTCGCCCGGCCTTGCGATTCTGTAGCGAGTTGTTACTCGCCATCTCTCACCGCGGTTACTGGTTCATCCCCGCTGCTGCTAAAGATATTCTTCAGCTGAAACTCCTGCTATACGTGTCTTATCTGAATGGTGCTCACATGCTAGCCGACTTTTCACTTTAGACCCTAAGACCAAGCGATCGTTGATTATAGCCCTCATCCACGGCAGTTCACGCAGCACGCAAGTCATACCTAGACAAATTCGGACCGCCTATCGTCACAACCAGCCCACACAGAAAGACGTAGAGGATACAACGGCGATTCTGACCATATCATGATACAGTTCATTACAGGCGTGTACGAAAGTAGAGGGTATGTACCGGCACTTAGTCGAAGAGACCGAAGCCCTGGGAAGAATGGAGGTCAGTGCAAGCCGCAGTAAAAACATGTATTTGCATACCATGTCGTCGTCCTCTTCCTCTTCCTCCTCCTTCTTTTCCTCCTCCGCGGCAGCAGCAGCAGGGGCAGCCTCCTCGGCGACGGGAGCAGCAGCAACAGCGAATGCCTCAGGGTTGGCAAGGTATTCCTTGATCTGCAAAGTGTCTTGTCAGTACGTGCATCATATGCAAACATACGAAGGAGTCAGAAATTTAAGTATTTCACAGCATACGTCCGTCAGACGCTCAGCATTTTCAGTGTGTAAATATTTGATACACATCTTTCGACGCCAATTGAACGAGACGCGTACCTTCTCAGAACCCTCGAAGGTGTACTCGGTAGCAACAGACACCGCGAGCAAGTTCTTGTACGCGTTGACAACAGAGTGCACGACGGAGACGATGGTGGGGTAGTTGAGGGCCAAGGATAGGGCAGCAATGGTGGTCACGCCCGACATGAAGCGGTCGAGCAGCTCCTTCTCGGAAACATCAAGAACGGCGGGGGCGAAAACGTTACCGCTGTCAAAGATCTGAACAACAGTCATACCGTATGTGAACGGAGAGATGTTCAGCAAGTTCAGCAGGGTCGCCTCGGAGGCACCGACACGGGTACCGGCAGTAACGACCTGGACGTCAGAGACGATTTCGATGGTACCACGAGCGATCTTGGTCGGGATACCGAGGGCCTGGAAGAAGGAGGTCTTGCCGGGCTCCATACCGGTGTTACCGGCAGGGATGGTAACGTCCAAGGGAGCAAGGGCACCAGCACGAGCGGGGGCCTTGACACGGTTGGCGGTGATGAGGTCACGGACATCTTTGAGGTCGTCAGAGGTGAAGACGAAACCAATGTTGCCCTTGACGTGGGGAAGGAGCTTCTCGAGGTGAGGGTGCTCCGCGAGGATGGAGCGGAGGGCACGGCGGACCATGGTGTTCTTGCCCATCACAACAACACCCTTGCCGCGGAGTGCAACACGGATCTGGTGCATCTGGTTGGAACCGACATTGTCGACGTTGACGACGAAGACGGAGGCTGCCAGTATGCGTTTATTACAAGCACGCCTCGGACATAAATTGTGAGAGACTTACGGTGCTTGTTAATAAGCTCCTTGAGCTTAACAAAGTAAGCTTCCTTCTGCGCGCGAGTAGCACCCATTGTGTTTTATCACTTCAGATAGAGATCAACGTCTCATCTCACAACACGTTTGTTACCGACTCACAATGTGTTGCAGTGGTATGAAGTATGTAATCAGTGCCTCCCTATTGACCTCTACAGCAAATTCAGCGTCCCCAGCACTTCACCCAAACGTCGTGAACCACTAACCTCTGGTGCCAATGGATTTTTCAAGGCGACTGGTCGTTCGGCGTTGTGCTATGTGAGCTGCACGCTGTCTAATTCCCTAAGCGCTGTACCGCGGCGGTGGCGTACAGTACCAAAAATTGAGTTTGGTCTCTCACGTGGTTCGGTATCTGCCGAGATATCTTGATCTTGAGCACGTGGCCAGAATTGACGCGTCAGGCGCTTGCCGGGTGTCATCGGCGGCGAGTTCGAGTTGAACGACGCTCGCGAGCTCAACTACAAGCCAAGCGGCGAGCAAACTCAAGGCAGGCCACTCATTTCTCTCATAACATCGAGCACTCATCTTGATCTCCTTTAGAGCTAGCTCTGGCTGGGTCATTTGTTTGGGCTGTTCCTTCAGCCGCAAGCAGCCCTTCCCAGGGTCCGTCGCAGCTCTATTGACATTGCATACCCAGCGCACACTAGCAGCGCGTACCGTCTGGCAAAATTTCCATGCAATGGAATGTTGCGATGGTGTCTGCCGACCGTCCCAGTGTCGGGCGGGCTTGGCAACGCGAGAGTCAATTGTATTCGGTTCGTATTGAGCTGCTCAATGTGTACGCGTGCCGTGATTGACTCTGTGATCCTCTACTGGCAGAGCGTCCTCTGTGTATCGTGTCGCGCTCAACTTAGGCAATAACATCGGCAGTGGTGAAACAGTCCTTTCCCGTGGTCCCCGCATTGAGGCCGTCACTATTTATGGGAGACCATCTATACCCCAACTCGACTCCAGCAATGGTCAAGGGGAGATAGTATCTGCCAGTTGCTCTCCGTCTATCGTATCGTCTACTAGGCAGCAATCTGGTGCAAAGTCTGAAGGCCTCGCTGTAGAGGCAAAATCGTTGCCACACGACGTCACGTCTCCGGGAGTTGTGCGCCTAGACGATGCCAGGTATGCCTTACCTGATGCAGGGCTAAGCAATGCGCCTACCGACGATGCCCACCCCAATCCAACTCCAACTTCCCTTTCTAAGTTAAAATCCTTGCTTTCGCCGTCCGCCGGTAGCCCTTCTGCTTATATCCATCCAACTACCGTTCGTTCGCTGTACATGTCGGTGAAGGCCCGCTCTCAACTGCATAAACTGACGGCCGCGGATATGAGCATCCTCATGAATCTCTTTGGTAGCCTGTCCCTGTCTACACCTGATCAGACGTATCATGGTGCTTTTGCGTATCCGGTATCGGCCTCGTCGCGAGCCTCCAAAGAGCGCTCCCACTGGTCCTTCCTTATCCGAATAGCCACCGATAAGCAACGCGTACACAAGGGACTGGCTCCTAGCGACCACTATTGGGTAATGCTGGCCAGGCTAGCAGAAACAGTGTTGTCTGAGGAGCAGGATCATGGTGAGTATATGTTCTGTACATGTGAAGCGGATCTGCTCTAAAGACACTCTACCGGTAGCGAAGTGTTTTCGGTCGAAGTGGGCTATGGATGAAGCAAGAACACATTATGCTCAGGTGGGACGGTCTTGCAGTCATCTCGATATCCACGTTCGGTTTCTGCAGGGTTTGTTGCGAAGACCCACCCCGGATCGTCTGGATGAAGTATCAAGGGTGTTGTCAACGCAGGTGAAGCTACGGGGCGGTCTTCATCCTCACTTGTGGAGTCTAGTTTGGCGGACGCTGATCAACCGTGATCTGGCAAGTCGATCTCGGGACCGCCTAGTGAGCAGCATTAGGGCCCTCGCGGAGCGTTCAAGCGCGTTGCCTTCGCACAGGGCCGATGCCACCAGCTCGGATGGATCCCGGGAAGTCTCAGAGGATGTCCCGATGTCGCGAAGAGAGATCGATTACGCCAACATCAACGAGCTACCAGATGCCTTGGCTCGAGTGGTATACCCCCTTCCCAAGGCTCCTCGCATCGAAGCAAGTGGAGACGAACTATCTAGCTGGGCATGCCAGACTGCTCGATCTCTTCTGACGTCTAAGCAAGTAAGCTTAGACACGGTGTTCAAGCGGTTGTTGCTGCTTACCGTGTCGCGTCGCCGTTCAACCGGTATCTCGCTGGCAGAGGTTCCGTTTACATTTCATGGTGACTTGCTGCGCGATGAAGGGACAGATTGGGTGGCCGCGTGCGTACTCTCCCTATTGGAAGGGCTGCTCAACGGCGATGCGGGACGGGTCTATGTTCCTCCAAATCAAGCCCGATCTACCCCAAAGCATCTTCCACGGATTTTGGATACTATGTGGAAGAGCTGGGCTTCGTCAGATTCGTGGATGTCTGGCGAGCCGTTGGTGCCATCCTTGATCGTCGCGTCCTTCATCTACATCGCGGGTCGTATTGGGCACTACGACCTTGTGCGCGCGTGTACTGCTCTGCTTGCGCGCATGCCAGGGCGTCAGGAGGGAGATCCTTCATATGCAGTCGCTATGCATTGGACCACTGTGGAGTATGTTATCGCAAGTGTTGCATGCAACTTCCGCCTCGAGACTGTGTTCCGGATCGTGGCGGAACACGTCAAGGACCACGATCTTCTATCCCATATCATCAACAACTCCGTCACGCGCATTGCGAAGGCTGACCCAGTCCTTGCATGTGAAGCTGCGAAATTGGCTGAGCAAATACAGGTATCTATTTCGCCGACAGTCCTGACTTCAGCTGCGATCAATCTGGTCGCCCATGGTCACGTATGGCGTGCTCTGTTGTACGTGGAGGACCATCGATTAGACCGCATGCAACAGTCCCAGGTGTTGTTGGCTGTACTCAAAGGCTTGAACGTCTTATGCTACCCCCCTCCGCTTCATTCTGCACCGCCTTTGGCCGGGTTCACAGGTCTGCTTTCACAGCATGCTCTGGAGCCGTTGGTACGTAGGGAGCTGAAACAGTTGCTCCTGAGTTCAGCTGCTTATGGAGACTCTGCCCGCGCGGTAGCCATTATCCAGCGTCTCCAGGCCTCCCATCCGACGTACTTTGGCCGGTCCTTCTTACTCACGATCCGACGCCATCTGGTCGATAGGCGGCAATCTCGCTTGATTCTGAGCCTGATGAGATGTTTACCACGAAGAAAGGATCCCAGGAGTAGGACGAACGGCTGTCGTAATGACGGTCCTGTCGACGCTTCAGCAGGCGTAGCGGTGCCGCGCGCTTTGAAGACAAGTAGTCAGCCAACAGCGATAGCTCCGTACAACAAACTGCTCCATCGGCATCTACTATACAAAGCTAGCCGTCATGCACAGCGAGTCGAGGAGATGAGAGTGCTTCTGCTCCGGATGATCTTCAAGGATGGCGTTTCAGCGGATCGCGTCACCACCAATATCATTGTTAAAGCGCTGCTGCGGTGGACACATGTAGTTGATAAGACTAGGGTTCGCGCTCTATTTGACCAGCTCGTGCGGCGAGGATATCCGACAGGAGGGTTGTATCCAGAGGGAGCAGGTCCCTTTGGATGCACACTAGAGTTATCCACGCCCCTACACGGCCTGTCGTTCCCTGACGTCAAATCGCCCATCGAGTTCGCCAAACATGTGCGACCGCTGTACAAGATGTTCATTACGGGTTTGAGGATGCGGAAGGATCATCAAGGTGCCAGGATTGTTACTAATATACTCAGGGCTTTGACGCAGCAGGATGTGAGGGAACGGATGGAGCAAGAAGAGATTCGGGTAGGACATCAGCGCAGACGACGAACGAAAACTTAGCCTATATAGCGGGTTTGTTATGTTTCTAGAGGCGTATACATATAGAGACTGCTTTATTTTACAGCTGAAGAGCAATTCTCGTGTATTTCCAAGTGGCAAGACCCCGCACGCGGTTTGCGTGCGGTGCACGGTGCCGGTGATATGATTGATTGCCGGGATCTTCGGGTACTTAAGACGCGCGGCGCTAAAACGAGCAGCAATTCCAACGCGCTCTTACTCTCCTACTCCCTCGACCCCTCTCCCTCTTCACTCTCACCGCCACTCAAAACACATAGTTCCCCTCCCTTCCATCAAGAATGAGCGTTGCACAACCAGGCCTCTCAAGCCAAGCCACTCTAATAGGTTCAGAAGATCCTATGAATCCGGAGAAAGCTCTGAAAGTCGGTTCGACGTATAACTCCGAGCAAGGCCCTCCCTAATCTGACATACGCACCAGCGCAAATTCGAGGAAGCGATACACAATTTGGATACAGCAGTCGGTCCATCTACACTTGATGTTCCGTCGTCAGCAAAGCGGCCGAAGATGACGAGGACGCTGTACTCGACATTGGCGAAGTATGGCATTAAGAAGGAGGCCAAATCGTGCGTCAAACTCCATGTTAGCTACGTCTAAAGCAATTCATTCATAGCATGCACAGAAATGCGGACTCTGTATCGAGAATGGACAGCATAGCGAAGAATGCACCGCATCTTGTCGCCATATTGACCCGCGCAGCATCACGCACTCGGAAGCCTGTCCCCTTCAAGCATGCTAACTCGCCATCGTTGTCGACCCAGTCATCTACATCTCCAGGGTCAGACTACCGGCCATCCTCCATCACCTCCTTCATATCGCGCCTCGCCACTTTCAAGTTGACTACGTATGCGAATAAACCTCCAGCAATCGACGCTGTAGCCGCTGCTAAGTGTGGATGGATCAACGATGGGAAGGACCGACTAATATGTGGTATATGCAATGCTTCGTGGGTAGTAGCGGGTACCAGCGGTATGAATCGAGATGCTGGTATGTATGAGGATTGTAAGGTAAGTGCGTGCTGACGAGAGGGCCCATTTCTAGCGAATGCGTTAGTCGAGAAGCAGAAGGGATATCTCGTAGAGATGCATAAAGATGGCTGTCCGTGGAAGTCAAGGCAGTGTGATCGTCAGTGTGATCACATATGTGCTTCGTTATCGTCGTGCTAACGAACCCTCAGCATCCATCTATCATGTCCCACTGCAAATGCCTGCCGCAATGATTAGAGAATTGAAGACTCGCGCCATGAAACTTCACTTGGTCATGAAGGACGTGCAAATCAAGCATCCGTTGGTACGTTCCCTACGTGGTATGATGTGAATACGAACTGATTTTCGGACAGACGACCTCACAGATGCAGCAGTTTTTCTCAGTCATGCGTTCGACCAAAGCGCATAGCGAGCCAGATCCTCTAGTCGCTGCTACCAGTCCACCACCAACATCGGGCGGAGTAGCCCCGCTTCTTGTCGATGACATATTGGAGCGAGAACTCTCCGAGACGGCTATGCTCACCGCATTATTCGGCTGGTCAATTGTGCTACCGACACCTTCAGAGCCTCCGAGGCGCTCATCTGGTTCCGGAGGAACATGCTAAATACGGATTCAAGACGTAATGCAAAAGCAATAAGCAACAAGAAACAATATACAAACATACAGGTCCAGTTGTGGTCCGAACGAGTAGAGCACCAATGCAGTCCGAAATGCACCCATAACGAAGAGAAATAGCAGCGCGGTCACCGCGCAGAGACGACGTGAAGAGTCTACAGGGCCCCATCGGTCTGAAACTGCTGCAGAGCGAATTGCACCAACTCCCGCATTGTTCCATCCTGCTGCTGAAGGCTCCTCTGGAGGTTGATCATCTCGTCAAGGACAGATACGTATTCTGTCTCCATATTCTGTATCTGCATCGTCATCTCTCCCTGCTGCTGCGCCATTCGCTGAATCCGTGCCTGAAGGTCCACGAGCGCCTCGCGATTGGCTGGAAGGACTGGGCTCATGGGCTGGCTGTCCCTCCTGCTGCCGGGTACCTTCCGCTTGATATTCTCGAGCGCATCTAGCCCTCCAGCGCGAAAGTCGCGATGACGAAACAGCCAGCTCTGTGATGCCACCGCGCCGTTTTAGCTCAAGATTGTATTCATGATGAAGGTAAGACCACGACGCACATTCTCGCCAAACGGGTTGTCATCGGAAGATTTAATCTGTATAACGACATTATTATCAGTACTGTCCGAATGTCGAACCGGATACGTAAGGAAGAGGGCGTCATAGACACTAGTGGACAACCGTTTGTCGTCGTTTATCGATGCAGGAATAGAATGAGCCCGCTGACCGTAACGGGACGCATTTTGGACTCGCAAGTTTTTGGTGATGTCAGGGTAGTAGGAAGAGTGGAAAGACATATATCAAGTATTACGAACCTTGTGAAAATCGTACTTATTGAGTTGGCGAACGAAGCTGGCAAAGTTGGAGTGCTTGAACGTGCGCGGTAGGATGTTAGTGGTGAAAGTATTGACGTCCTTGATAATGAAGAAATCGCCCTCGGGTCCCCAACACAGAATGTGGGACAAGGATTGGTCCTCCAACAACCTAGCCGAACAAGGCAAACGTCGAACACACGTATGAACACGTGGGATCAGTATAACGAATGGCACGGAAGGGCGATGGATGAACTCGCTCACCTATATAATTTCCTAACAAAGTCGCATGTAGCAGGTATCTCGTCCTCGCCCTCCTGCCTCTCGATCGAGCGCGCTTGATGAATGATGCGTGGCGAATCGTCCGATTCCGCTTTAGGGCGTATTTCAGCGAACTGTTGCGTGGGAGATCTTTGCAGGACTGGTGGCTTGGACGTTGTGCCTTGACGAATTTGCCTTGAGGAGGTGAGTGATGACGGGGGCGATGCAAGCGTCAGCTGCTTGTATTCTGCGCTAGGGAATGGTGAGAGGGGAGAGGACGGCTGGGGTTGATCCTGGGATGACGGAGGACATAATGATGGTACGAAAGAAGAGGAACCGGATTGAAAGGGCGGGCGTCCGCATAGAGGCGAGGTCTTGGAAGATTGCACCTGCTGAGGGATGTAACATCGCGGGAGATCCATGGCTGGAGAATGCCGGAGATTAGGGCGAAACGCTGCGGACGAAAAGACAAATTGCGAGTATGATCCTAGTAGCTGTGAGTCGATGCAGGAGGAAGACTGACAATCACAAGGGTACTCCACGAGGGACGACTACGACTGAAGGTCTCCAGGATGTTGACCTCCTCGTCGGTCTTATACAGCCAGGACATCAGAAAGAACATCATGGCCTGAAGAAGTAAGGGTAGATAACTTTGTGTGCATCGAACTTCGAGGGGCTGACCGAGGGCATTGGGCAGGGCTGGAAGGCGAGGTGTAAGGTGGCCTCGTTGACACGGAGGAGTTCCAGACTTTCGCCACTAGCGGCACGGAGATGGCTACAAGCACGTTTTTTCCCATCCGCTTTCCACTGCATCAGGCGATTTCAAAGACCGTCATCCTGCCGCGTCTACCGCTTGTGATATATCCCACATTGCAACTTGTCTTTGGTCCCGCGTGTCACTGCGGAGCTCTCGTCGCCGTCTTCAAGCGTATCGATGAAAGACCGGCTTCATCACACATGGCTCCGACTCTTGTTGATGCCGCATGAGTGTACATGATGTATGCAAATATCCGGCGGTGTATGCCCGAAATCGCCAGATATATGTGTACCTGTGTAAATAAACCATGCCATCAGATGCTTATGACCGAGCATAGTCCTCGCTAAGAGAATCTCTCTCACCGATATAAAGATAGGTGTATCTCTCTATTCGGCCATCAGTCTGTTCCTGCTGCTCCCGCTATTCATGCTTTGGTGCTCTCCGCAGGTGTGGGAGAAGCGATCCAGTGTGCGTCCAAGGACTGACATAGGCCGGGCATTCGGCATGTCAATGGGCGAGCATTCTGCGCACCGTAAACATCGGATTCGCAATAGCAGGTAATCGGGGATCAACCTTACCCCAAGGGATAGAGTTACATGGAAGTGAATTACAGGTCGAGGGGCGTGTCTAGAGGCGGGGTAACTTCGAGTCACGTCTAGAATGGTCCTGTACGGCTGCTGCAGGAGACCATCCAGAATACTAGTACTGTGACCGTGCAGACTGACGTATGACATCAAGGCAAACTCACTAGCCCTGAAGGATCTGCGGATAGGACCGCGAGGCAGCCTCCCGATACCTTTCTTTCGGTCTTCTTTCGTATTTGAAAGGACATTGTGTAAATATTTGGTTCCTACGATATTATATGGAGACAGTATGAAAGCGTACTGTGCACGCACCAGCGACCCTACAGGACCAATTTACTGTAATGCCATGTTGGTCAAAAATATTCGTTGAGCCGAGTTACGGAACCGGACTGTTCCTCCAATCAGAGATGTCCAATTGATCACTCCCGGCTGGAAACCAGTCGCGGAGCTCGAACACGCCTATCTGCATCGGAAAATACCACTAGGTGGTTCAGCTTTCTTCACGAAGTAAACTGTACTCCGAAATTGCATACAGGGAAGCCCAAAGACGCGCGAGAAAAGCAGCAGTCACCTTATACTCGGCAATTTTGGATGATGGAAATGCTCACCAGTGTCAGCATGAATAAAGCACGTAGCCATACTTCTCATGCGTAAGAGAGAGCAACATCATTCAGTAGGCTGTAGTAATTTGTAGAAGGCAGGAGGCCATAGAAAACCGAAGGACGGTGTCGGGTTGCAACAATATTACATAAGCAGTCGATCGTCGCACAGGGCGCGGTCCAGCTGGCTCTCAACCGCTCAGAGTCACTATGAGCCCATAACATACCACTGCTACTCAATCTTAGATGAATTGTAACACGCCTGGAACGCATAGTTCTGCGATGGTACTTTCCCAAACAGTTTATGTATGCCACATTTGTAATAGTCTTCGCAAATGGTACATCCGTTGCTCGAAGTACTACCGGTGTGTACTGTCGTATTGGCATTCGCAGTCCATACAATACGTGAGCTCATCGCACAGTAGTATTACATTATGCTCTTCTAGGGGGTATCCAGTGCAAGCTCAGGATACTGTCAAAGCACAAATCGGAACTTAGTCAATACACGCCTCAACATCATCGACATCCCTCCGGGTGGCCGCTCGAAGTTGGTCCTATGGGGGGCATTAATTCCGCGCAGAGATTGTGAAGATGGACTAGACTGCTACATCTCTGCCTGGCCGCTCCCACATACGTGGTGGACATACTGCTCTCCCCATGTGACACTGTTCAGGCCTCAGCTTAGACTGCAACGGTGACTGAATGCAGACACTCAGCCCTAAGCTCAAATCCTCGCACGGCTAGTATTTTCTCACATGCGCGCGGTCCAGACAGACCTTGACTGATATACATAGACCCGCTGCGATCCACGTGTACCATGGTAGCTCGTACGACGGTACGAGCTGTCTGATCGGCTCAGGTGAACATAAGAAGAGTCCCTACTTGAATAGGTACGTTAGCTCATTGGCTAGTTTGCCGAGCACGCTATTTATGAGTACGGCGTGCACTGAATGCACATTAGGGTCCTGGAAAGGTATCAAACACTGACAGAGAATTCAGCTAGTACTGTATAAATCAGGATTCTGGACACAGTTGCACATCCCCGCGCGAACTACTTGCTTATCATCCGATCACAGTCGTTCCCACGGGCGGGCCGCAAGGTCTGCGGGGAAGCACTAGACGACGGAGTATTGCAGACATCTTACGATTCATATGTGTACAGGCATTCAAGTGTTAGTGGAGGATGCCGCGAGAGTCGGTGCCGCGATGAAGCTCGAGCATCGCACTAGCTACTCTTCCTTGCCGTCCGTGACGGTTGTACAAGTATTGATGCAAGCATGGAAGGTTAGTCAACGCATCATAGATCGCATCTCACGGCACATACCCGGTCCATTAGATTTCTAAGTCTTGCACGTTGCACGAGGAGCGCTACCAAAGTTTGCGATACCCGTAACTTTCATCCATCTTTCTCGGCTGCAGAACATCAGCTGACAGCTCAAGCAGCATGCGGCGGAGGCACAGAATCTTCCGCGCTTTCGACCGGCATTCTGGGACGTCATGGAAGAGCTAGAAGAATCCGCTGCGGATGCGTGGTATTATCCAAGTACGTCGACCTAAGAGTTCTAGTGCAGGCCATCACGAAACGAAAATATAATTGTACACCGGATAGACAGGCGACTTCGTGTTTTGTTCGCCAAGTTCTGGACATGTGGGAGAAAGAGCAAATGGAGTATCAATGAGGAAGACGGTGAGCAGGGTACGGTGATGGTCGGTATCAAGCCTACTGCAGTATACCGCCATTCTGGTGTTGTAGCGCGTACTCTACCAGCTGTCGCATAGTCTCATCTTGGCACTGCAGGCTCTTCTGCAGATTGACGATGCCGTCCACTACGGACACGTATTCCGTCTCGATGTTCTGAATGTGCGCGATCATCTTGTTCTGGTCGCGCGACATGCGCTCGACCTGTGCTTGAAGCTTGTCAAGCGCAGCGATATCGGACAGAGTGAGCGGAGGGAGAGTGGGTTGTTTCTGTCTGGGGCTGCGTTTCATACTGTGAGGACCCTTGCGCCTGATATTCTGCAAAATATCCGGTCGTCCAGCGCGGAAGTCGGGGTGACGGAATGCCCAGCTCTGGTCGATGGGTCAGCCGACGGCGAAAACGAGACGATGGAAGGACGAGGAACGTACATTCGGACCATGGTTGTTGCTGCCATCCGCCGTGCTAATCTATGGAGCCATGATGTCAGGCACATGGAGGCATCGAACCCGAGGCATGGCGAGAAGGGGCATTCTCGCAAGCAGCGAACGAGTGCCCAAGACTGGCCATAGATCGAGAGGTAAAGGCGACTCGCAGAGCGCACCAGGGGTGCACCAGGGTCTGAGTAGCCAGACGGCACAAGGCCCTATGCGGGCCTAGAACAAACTCGGAGCCGGCATATCGTCGTAGCACATACCTTATGAAAGTCATATTTATTCAGTTGGCGCACGAAGCTTGCGAAATTAGAGTGCTTGAAGTTCCGTGGAATGACATCGATGGTAAACGCGTTGACGTCCTGGATGACGAAAACGTCGCTGCGTTTGCCCCAATGGATTATGTGCGATAGCGATTCATCTTCCAACAGCCTGAGAGTGAACGTGGTGTCAGAAGGCATGATCCTATAGGCAGATATCTCTCCACAGACCTGTACAATGTCGTGATAAAATTAGTGGCGGCGGGCGTGCCCACGGCCGGTTCTATGTCGTCTCCTTCCTCCTGCTTCACGTTGTCTCTCCAGCCACCCAAACAGGCACCACCCAGCGACTCGTCGTCGCCCATCTGGGGTCCTGCATCAGCGTAACGTTGACCTGGGAATATGCACGATGCGGGTGGAGGGAGTACACTGCGTGTAGGTGATGGCGGGGACGGCCGGGGTACTCCTCTGTCATACATCCCGAGGGTCAAGGATGAACAGATCAGGGACGAATCGACATGAGGGCCAGGAATACAGGCCCCGGCCGTCGGTAACGCTGAGGGGGTTGGCTCGTAGGGAAGATGGGAGGATATGTTCAGGGATTGTGGCGCGGCTGGGTGTTGGGAAGAGTATAATTGCGTTGTATCCATGGGATGAAATGATCTTCGAGCTCTGGAGGCTTGCTGACCTAGTAATGAAGGGAGCCTGGGAAATGACAGCGGTCTCAATTATATCGAGTGGAGGGAGGAGTGGGTTCGAAATTTTGATAGGGTCCAATGGTCGTCAGGTGAGCCGAAGAACTGAGCGCGGTTGTCCAAAGACCAGGTAGGCTCTGTACACTCATAAGACCGAAGAGAACCATGGCTTGTAGGCGAACGCACAGAAGTATACAATCATAGAATGGAGACAGAAGGAGGTTGATAAGACTGGCCGGCGGGGAGTGTGAGACGGGAAGTTCCTGACTCGGGTGGGAGGCACCGACGCGGAACTATGGACATATTTTTCCCATCTACTCTCGCAATTTGCATTATACAGCTCAAAGACTGTTACGCTACCGCGTCTGCGACATGTGATACGTCCGACACGGTTGAGTGGTTACCGCCCCACAGTTTGGCTTCTTGTTCTCTTCCATCCGCCGCCATCCAATGAACGTCTCAAAAATCTCAGAATCGCAGTGTTCACCTCGCTTGCGCCGATTCTGCAGGCAACCCCGATACTCGTGCAAGTACCAAAAACCCAATAATAAAAAATCCTTGCTGAAAAATGGTGGCGGCTCGCACGGAAAGATGTATCTGGTGAAGAGACCGTCGCATTCCTGACTACGGCCCTGTACACCTGTCAGTGTATTGGCCTGGCTGGCATCTAGCGTCGGTACGTTCCAGAAACGTCGACGGACACGCCATCAGGGAATAAACACGACGCACAGTTTGTTTCACACCATTACAGACCCCGTCGGATCTGATGGTCTGGGGTTGACATCTGGATGGACACGGAAGATTGCTGAGCGGGTCTTCGAAAGCGAGCCTCAAAGCGGAGGAACTTCAGGTTACATCCAGAGCATTCTTGCATGTTGCCGGAGACCTACGGCGCAGGTTACTGGGCTTAAAATTTCCACGAGGGGTGGTCGTATAAACCTTTCAAGACGGAGCACGATATCTCTCGCAACACACAGTACTCCGTCTTTCCAGTGCAACGCTGAATTACGCTACGTTAGACGAGTACACAGAAACAACATACACGTGCAGACTCACCGGCGGTGTCAGGGGCGAATATCAGGCAGATCTCGCAAAGTACTCGGACTGAGTCCAATTACGAAATTGAGTCCCGAGGCACTCAAAGCAATCCGCCGGCCCATCTCATAGGAGTTGTTCGCTTGCGTCGCCGCGTCTTTTAGTGCGGTATACTCGTGCAGAACTGCGCACCAATTCGTTTCCGTGGACTGCGCCAGCTAATCTCTGGGGCAATTCAGATTGCCAGAGTGACGTACGTCAAGCGGACGGTTATCACCACTTGGTGTGATACTTCTCGACGCGCTCACGCACAAGGACTGCTGTTTGAGGCAGCAGCTCAGACCCTCCATCTTGATAGGTCCCGAGGATGTCTCGGCAATAAATGCGTCCTCGGAATGCCCACGAGACGGCATATGGCTACGTGACGATGCCAGGATGTCTTTTTGACGTTCGATGTCGATAACATGACATTACCGGTTTTCCGATATCATAAACCGTTCATATGTGTCGTCTGATGTCCTCCTATAGGTCAAGCGCAAATAATTGTCAAATAGCGAAAAGCACGCGGACTTGCGTTCTCATACTAGTACCAGGGTCATTGCACGCCATAGCAAGGGCTGCGTATTGTGAACGCAACCTCTGACTTCAATCTCAATCGCCCTATTATATACAGCGTCATAGCACTGCTAAAAACATGTGAAGCGACATACCAATTGGACCGCGGACGGGTACGATTTGAATGCACCGCCGCCAGTTGCAATAGCCGCCGTCTCCTCCGCGACGCCGAATGATGTACAAATACGAACAAACAGATGGCTTCGGAGATCTCCGATGTAATAGAGCCCGACATCAACGCCGCCACACTCCGGGCTCGCAAGCACTCTTGAGTCTTGCCTTCACTCCGTGCGACATTATTCCACTCTGCAGGTGACATCGTACCTCCATGAGAGGATTGCTCGGAGCATGCCCTTTACTTGAGCTAAGCTTTCATTCAGCACAGTATAATTATATGCCTTCGCCACGTGATTTGCTGTCGCCAGGTTTCACTCTTGTCTAGTCGTCCTCAACTTGAAGCTCTCATCCATCACTGGTTTCGTGGTTGATGCCGTGAGAAGGAGTAAAAACTTACGCAGACGCTATTTATCTGCTAGGCCGAGCAGTGATGGTATCCAGAGGCGCGGGATCCCAGGATCTCACTACCAGCGACCTGCCAGTGCCCCAGTTGGTACTGCCCGGTTGGTGCATATCCCGAATGCCAGCGCGAGGCGTGGATATGTCGAAAGTCCTGAGCCATCCCTAGCCACCGCCAGCTAATGTCTTTAAGTGCCACAGGTAATTCTACAAAATCTTTCTTTGATCAGCTAATCACGCATCCAGGTTTCCATAGGAGCGGGATATCAGACACACCAAACTTGCTGGTCCATGGGTGTCCCAGCCAATTCAGGCTCTTGGAGGCACCGGTTCCGTTCGGATATCCTTTGATGTTCTTTTGCGGTCGATTTGCAGTCGATTTGCAGATAAGCACAGGTTTTTGCTTTCCCTGACTGTTGTCTGCAGTCTTGTAGACATATCTTCTACATCGCCGGGGCCCATGCTGCGTCTAAAGAAACTCCAGTGATGGAAAAGAGACATTGAGTCGGACGTAAAGTTTTGTCTCACTCAAGACCTAGGCTCGCACGCCTTAAATGTAGCACTCAGACTCATATTAAGCGTGTTTCCATTACGTTTATTGAGCTCCCACCGAGACTCAGACTCGAAGACAAATGCCTTACCATTGTTTGCCGTACGAGTGAGATACATACATAGTACATGGCAAGAGCATCCCAGATCGACCGATCAGCATATCCAACAAGTATCTTCATCCCCGCAGCGCCTTGGACACGAGAACTCGGCTCGAAGCGATCCTCCGTGTGGGATCCCACACAGTCATAATCTAGACAGGCCTGTGCATCACTGGCTGTTCCTGGTGCCCTGAAGACCTTGATACGACGCACCGCCGCCCGACGGCATTATCAGGCATGCAATACCATTGGCTTCCCTGCAAACGGTTCTTAGCGAGCAAGATCCCTGACTCCGTAAGCCCGACTTGTCGCGTGAGATACACAGACTAAGAAAGGTCACATTGCATATGTAGGAGGCACTAGCAGCCTGTCTTCCGGACGACTTGCCATGATACCTTACGGCGTGAATGCCGAGTATATCAATACTGACAGTGCGGATGAGCGTGATACGACACGATGGCAGCTGAGTACAGTTCAGTTTCACTCAGGGCCTTTGAGGCGTATACGCGGAAGGCTCTGGATAGTATGAGCTCTGCTATGAGCTCATGAATGAGCGAACGATGCGTAAAGATGCCAGGTTTTGATGGCATGCTCATGAAATTCACGTACGAAGATGCTGCGGAGGCTCCACTATTACTTCGCTGACGCGGTCATAGGCCTTGCAAAATAGTGGGATGGGGCCACTCACATTCACGGCAGTGGAGCACAAGAGCACTTCGAGACACGTTGTTGGTTATCAGAGTTCAGGCACACGGGTGAGATAGAGCCTGTCTTATTCCGGTAGGGCTACAGTAAAGGCAATACTATGCATATCATACAAGTTCAATGAGGCTCCAGGATGTGATGTACAAACAGAACAGAATGATTGTCAATGCGCCGACGAAAGAAGATTGAACGATGAGGAAAGTAATAACAAGGAAATCCCTATGAAGCCACCCCGGCATTCTGCATCTGCAAAGCATACTGCAGCAATCGCCGCATCGTCCCGTCTTGTTCTGCGAAATTCCTCTGCAGACCAATCATCCCGTCGAGTACCGTTACGTACTCGTTCTCCATGGTTTGAATGTGCGCCGTCAAGTCCTCCTGTTGCTGAGCCATCTGCACGATCTGCGCTTGGAGAGTCTCTAACACAGCAGGCACAGCGGGCGAACGTGGACTGATGGAACGATTGGCCTTTCTGCTCCCTGGAACTTTGCGCTTAATATGCTCGAGCGCGTCTAGTCCTCCCGCGTGGAAGTCACGATGGTGGAAGAGCCAACTCTACGAAGATTTGTACCCGATAAGACACTACTAAGATGAACAAATAGAACAAAGGACACACATTCTCGCCAAATTGATTGTCGTCCCCGGACTTCATCTAGCATGGGGGGTCAATATGGTCAGCCAACTCGATCGCAGTCTTAGCTGCAAGAACAGGAGAAACTTGTGGTGACAGACTGGTAGGTACATAGCTCGTACGGAAAATAGCCAAGTGCATCTGAGGTGTTTTGGCAATGCGAGATGAGCGGTCATAACACCTCGCGGACGAACTCGACATCTGGAAGACGCGTTTCTGCGCGCGACGCACGTACCTTGTGGAAATCATATTTATTGAGCTGGCGCACGAAACTTGCGAAGTTGGAGTGCTTGAATGTGCGCGGAAGAATGTCAGTCGTGAACGTATTGACATCCTTGATAATGAAGAAGTCGCCCTCAGGCCCCCAACAAATAATATGGGATAACGACTTGTCCTCTAATAATCTGGCGAAATCGTTAGAATGACCGTAAGACAAACGCAGAAGGGATTGACCAGAAGAAATGAGGGTATGAGAGAATGCGTACCGGTATAATTTTCTAACAAAATCGCAGGTTGGAGGCATCTCATCCTCGCTTTCCTGCTTCATGGTCAAGCGGTCACTCCGAGCGGAATCAGAGAGCCCGGCCTCGGGTTTTGGTCTGATGTCAGCGCGTTGCCATGGTGGAGATTCCTGCGGAAAGCAGGGGGATATGCTCTGTCGATGAGAAGAACCAGATGATGATGGAGATGGAGGATGAGCGGCAGCGTCAAACGCCGAACGAGTAGGCGTGGAAGGCGAATACGAAGGATTGGAATGCATGTAGGGCTGAGGAGGGATGACAGTTGCTGCTGGGTCTAATGAAGTACCAGCGACGCCAATAGGCGGTCGCATGCTTGCAGCAGCACCCGTAAAAGCCTGTGACTGTTGCGGAAGGTGGTATTGAGCCGAATTCATGAGTTTCGCAAGTGAGGAAGATCGGTCACAGTAAGAGGGACGATAAATCAATTGAGCGTGTACTAGTTAACGGCTTGAAAGCTTGTGAAGACCTCCAACGAAGAAGGTACGTGTTGGCAGGACAGCTGTGGTCGCTGATGAGGAGGGGAGAAATGCGAGCGGTGAACGAATATCTTTGCAGTCGATGGTCCTTATACACCGAAGAGATCAGAAGGGACCCCATGACTGGTAAGCTTGGATAGGTGGCACAATTTGAGCGCGTTGCGCGAAGGCCTAACGAAGATGTTGGACAGGGCTGGGCGGAAGGTCGTATTGCGGTGACGGCAAGTTCCAGGCTCTCGCCTGGCGGCATCGAGGCGGATTACGATTGCAACAGACAGATTTTCCCATATCCGTGTCCCACCCATGTCACTCAGTATTCAACCTGTATCACCGCAACTGCATACGGCGAGTGTGCAGCAGATGTGCGCATCTTCGCTCCGGCTGTGTTTCGGAAATACAGTAATTGGTCGTCCGTTTGTCTATAATATAATACTACGGGCGGACGGTGGAGAGTGAACATGTCATCGGTTCAACTCCTAGAATCTAGTGAAGTTTGTACCCGTACTACAAATACACAAGATAGAAGAATATATCACTGGAATTCAGTTCAAGGATTCTTTGCCCTCTTCTCCCCATCTCTAATCTGGCTATCTTGGCAACCTGCACTTGACCTGCCTTTCCAAGATCCTCCGTGGTGACACCTTCTATGCCGATGTAGAGGTAAAAACCAGGTTCCTGAACCGTTGTCTTCCTGGAATGGTGGATTATGTGAGCCTACAAATACTCGCCGCAATCCAGACCCGATGGGTCAATGGAGCCGGAGAGAAAGGCGCAGTGATCTAGCAATCATGACGATTCGCGATCAGGGGTCCAAACTAGGTCTGATTGGTGCGTGCGTATGCGTGACGCTGCGGTAAGCCGAGCATGGTCGAGCCACGGATCCCCGCAGGCGGGGTAACTTCCAGTTATGCCCAGAGCTCGTCCGTATATCTGACCAACACCGTGACATACGCCGAGGGGGACATCTGTCGGCAACTTCGAAGCGCGACGAGGACGAAAGGGGACCCGCTACAGGGGTTGAGAGGACAATATCCTTTCCCTCCATAGCGACGATTGGACAGACAAGGATCGAGATACAGGGGATGTTAAATGACGTCGATTGACGATTGCAAGAGTGTACGATTGGGGAGACGTACCGTGATACCGCGGGATCAATCTGAGTCAAATCGCCCTTCGTGATTGCGATCAACTAGTTCGACTTGAGCCAGAACGTATCTAGGCTGGTCCGTTCCCAATCAACGGTGCACGGTCCACTTAATAGCCTCGACTGATGCAGCCGCGGAGCCGAAGGCGTATGGGGAACAACAGCACTTGTGAAGTTAGCATGCCTAAGGCCCAGATGTGGTCCTGTGGCGAAAAGGAACCCGTGAGTGCGGGCTCAATAGTGGGGCAGAGATAGCACGTACCTCTTTCGATTCAATCGCTGAAGAGCAGCTGTGCTCACGACGAGGCCCTGACCATGCTTAGCGGCTCAGTTACGGTACACGACTTGAGAAATCAGCACGGCCGGATGGATTCTGATCATGAGATCGTCGTGCACACTTTTGGCAGTCAAAACGTGCTGTTGAACGTGTGCGAAATTTTGTGGGCAGAAGAGGGCACCTCGAGCAGGGGGGGAAACAAGATTAATGGAAGTACTCGCACCTGTGCGGCGTCCACAAGCTCGTAGCGCCGTCGCGTCCACTCCCGAGCTGCTTATGTAACCAGGGGCACTCAAAAATGCCACTTCAGAAAGGACTCCAACGGAGACGGGCCAGCTCAGTTCTAAATCGCAGAACACCACCACGCTACCATAGGGACCCACTGACCGTCGATCTCAGGTCTGTCTAGAACAGCTGCCAGCACTCACTGCACGCCACCACGTTCTCGCCTGCCTAAACAAAAGCTGTGTGCGTGTATCGGTGCTTAAAACACGAGATTACCTCCTCAGGCTAGCCGTAAGATGGGTCAAAAGCTCCTCGATCCGCTTCTGCCTCTCCTCCATGCGGTCGAACCTGTTCTCCAGCATGCCCATGCCTCCCCCGCTATCCTCGACCTGACTGACAGGCTCTGGGAACGGCTTGTTGTCGGGACTCTCTGACAGAGCAGGGAACCGCCGCATTCCCGTTGGACCTGACATCCCCGCGGTATCCCGCCGCGGGATCGACGTCAGTCGCCTCCGCGGACCAAATCCACTCACAGACCCCGTACCACCTTCTCCTTGCTCGCTCCGCGTCGTCGGTATCGAAGACCATAGGCTGATAGATCTGAGCGAGGGGAATCGCGCGAAATTGTCTTATGGCTGGGACGGATGTCAGAGTCACGCATTTCTGGCTTCGCGGTGTGTATTTCTTCGTATAATTACAGATACAGAGTGCATTACAGTAGTATTAGCAGTATGGAGGAGATTATTATGTAAATTATGGGTGGTGCAGTTGCGCACATTGGGGAGATGACATTCCGAGCTTCAGATGGGATGCTACGCTTGGAGGTTTCCTTACATCATGTCATAGTCTGGGCCATCTCCTGTGGCTACGGTGGCTGTGGTGGAGACAGTCTCGTCGTCCTCACTTTCCGGCAGACCTGCGAGTGTGGTACTATATGTGTAAAGGCGTCCCTCAGTTGCGCTGATCTACATGATGGGAGGTGCACGTACATCGTATCGGCTGTATCGGGATGAACGGTAGAATGACTGGCATCAGTATCGTCAGACCCGGACTCCCAATAGCTTTCAGAGGTGAGCTCGTCCAGTGACAGCGATTCGAACGCGGTTACCGGCGTGGCACTGACATCGGATGTTAGTTCCGCGTTATTGTTGAACTGATCTCAGACGTACGCTTTCAGTAAGGGAAGCACGATCGTACTGTCTTTCTGCCGCATATTAACCAGACGCCCCCTTACGCGACTACTTATCCTAGTTATTAATGCATATCCTCTGTAATGAGCTTGGAAGTCCTCGTCGAAGAAACACGATAGAGTGTTAGTATGAAAGACAAGGAACGTTGATGGTCTCTTGCCTTCGTCTGAGCAAATTAGACTTGTCCTTATCTCTTCAGTACGGGGAAACCATTTGTGATCTTCCAGCAACTTGCCCGTATAGTTGTGCGGATTATAAGTGGCAATTACCTTCGTGTACCGCGAGGTCCACGGCTTGTCAAAACTGATGTGGTACGCTTTGACTGTTTGTGGCTTAGAGGGAGAAGGCATGATGAACGTAGGGAACAAGGTCAGAACGGGCACGGAACTCTTATATCTTGCATATTACTTAGTCAGCAAGCGCTTTCTGGCCACGTGACGTTGAAACTCGGTACAGGAATGTCCGGATGACCGGGTCCATCGTGCTGGACGCCATAAGATTCATCGTGTATCTGTTCGCTGCGTCTTGAGCAGAGCTGCGTTGCCTGTCAGACAAGCCGTTCTGCGCAGCGTGAGGGATGTACTGCCAATAGTGGAATCGCGGATTGCGGCAGCGATGCGACGTGAACAAAATAGAAATCTGAGTCCGGTGTGTTCGTGTCACGAATAGGCAAGCTCTTGATGGTGTTGGCAGAAAGGCAATAGCGGTAGGAACAGGCACAACGACTTCTTATGGTGGAGCGCAGTGACAGTTATGTTTAATTCAAGCAAGATTCTTTACAAGGCGAGGGTCGTAGCAGGACACCGCGCGTACAGATTAAGTGATTACAATTAGGACTCGGTACGGTAAAGTGCACGCGGGGTTCAGAAAGAATTATAGACTGAAAGTCTGATCTGACCGGATGTTCGTGGGAAATCCTCTACGTGCGCGAATGGCTGGAGGACGACAGAGAACCTGCGCGACGATGACAGATTGGTGTTGTCCCATTAGGTGCGTGTTCACAGGCACTCTTCGAACTGAGAGGCAAGTCTGTGAACGACATTATAGGTCGCACAGTTGAGCAACGTACCTCAGGAGGCAAATCGGGGATATCCTGACGAGCTTTCTTCGTTAACCTGAGATTCGAAGTATTGAATACTTTTTGTGTACGAGCGAGCTGGGAACGTACCTCTTAACAGCCTTAGCCGCGCTATCTGCATCTTTCCGCATGTTCACTGGAGGATATGGGCTTCGGGTGCTCTCTCGGAGGACTATCGCACGGCCTTTGAAATCAGGACGACCTAGAGTGTTCATGTCATATGTCAGATTGCCCGTATGAAATACGAGATAAGTGGCCTTGTCTATGCGTATTCTGCGCATTCGAATGGGCTGATATTCATCCCCAAACCATATTTCAGGCTCCATCAACCTGTGCACATGTGTATCGCGATGGAACGCCACCGCAATCGGGCCGTAGAAACACAAGTTCGGCATCGCTAAATCGACGTACCGTCCGCGGACGTGCATGATGGGCATTGTCAAGGAGCCAGGAATTATTGACTGCGCAGAGTTCGAGGAAAAAGAGGATGCCAGTTTTGCTGTGTGGGGGAACGGACAAGCTGCCTTCTTGTTCAGACGCAATTTCCTGTTTATATGGACTGCGCATTGTTTGTAGTAATTTGCTCAAACATCACGTGAGTGGACAGGAATTGCACGAGAGCGTCAAATCGAAGCGGAGGGTTCGATTCCCTCGGTGGACGGAATATAGGACGGAAGAGTACTTTTGCGTGGTTGACTGTATTCTAGCTAACACACTACTTGTTCGAAACAGATAAAAATCGAGGGAAACTTCCCCTTCGCTATTTAGAGTTTGCCATCATGTCCTTCGCAGACGGGCAAAAGTTGTGGCCGCTGCATAGCCTGGGTGATGTGATAGCTGGCGCGGATTGGTATAATTCGCAATACCTTTTAGATGCAAATCGAGAAATAATATCCTATGTCGTATATGGGACAGTCGACCAAGTGAAGTTGAGGTCCAAGGGTGAAGATAGGTTGGAAAGTGTCAAAGTCAGCATCAAGCCCAATCAGTGGGATCTGGACTGTGGCAACGCGTTGTTGTCGCGTTGGTCTGTTGGCCGATCCGGTAAGTAGTGTTGCGCGACAGATGGTACGTTTTACATGGTTACAACCAGCTCTGGCAGGCGGAGATTGTCATCGTGGAAAACTGATAGCTAGAAAGACGATGCACCCGTTGACAAGAGTTCGTGTGAAATCCAGCATAATATTATTGCGCGCTGACAAAAGACAGCCATCTCTCTACTCTTACGTTTACGATGGGCGACAGATGCACATCCCCAAAGAGTTAATGCCAAAGATTTGTGTGCATAGTATTGCCCCTGGCAATACTGTCATGCTCGAGATGTTCATGAAAAGACATGTGAAGGCGGAAGATCAAGATGGTTGTTGGACTGAGTGGATGTCTTTCTTCGAGTTATACGCGATTTATTTGGTGCATAAGCGCGCCTAAAGCTCGAAAATGTAGGGTTAGAGGATACTGAGAGTTGAAGGAAGTAATCAAAGACCCTCTCTGCTCGTCGCTTTTGGAATTACGAGGTTAGGGTTACTGTATATAGAGATCCGTGGCGGCGATTGCCGACGCGAATACGCATATAAACCTATGACAGGTGCTCTGTCTCAATCGGACTCTCGGAAATTCCTGACCACCTTCTGCATCAGCGCTGCGAAGAAACATATATCTGTTTGCCATGGCACGTATGTTGGCTGCGTGGTATTAACACCATCTGACTGACAACTGCAGAAGTTCGTGATGGCCTATTTCGTCGATTTCGATCGGGCGTGGAGGTCGGGGTTCATAAGTGTTGACTTGGAATATCGAAGAGACAATGACTGTTATGTCTTTAATGATGTGAAGTCATATTTCAGAGGAAAGCCTAAGTTGAAAATGCAGCGAGTCAGATTCCAGGAAAGTGGGCAATTGGCATCGTTTGTCGTGATACACACCGGCGAGCTAAAATGTGAAGGAAGTTTGCTCAAGTCTTATCATGGTGAAGCTTTGGTATTTCGCGAAAGCCTTACTGCTGGCTCTGAGATCATTAACGTTCGCAGTGGAGACCGTTCAATTGCTAAAAAGGTGGTTCGAAGGTCAGGGTAACCTGCATTGTGTGGATTATGGCAGCTTACCGTTGCTTTTTAGCATGTTAAAGAATGCGGGAGGTCGAAGTACACCTGCCCGAGCACAGTTGCCTTTCGAGCACCCTTTCGCGACCTTTTTCTAGATGTTCCGCTCGTTTGTTTGGCTAAACTTCTTATGATTCTCGGTGTGCTGCAAATGCCAGACCGCCTGTCGTAATTTAGCGCTCAATCCTGTCAAGGAGCGCGACATGCTACGCGTAGATCTCGACCTTAGTCGTACCCCTAATTGTGTCTATGGCTTGTTTCCCATTGTGCCGTTGGTATCGTTCTATAATGGAATGTAACATCCTTATGGCAAGATTTGTGAGTGCTCCTGGCTTGCTGAAGACGCGTAAGTCTTATCGGACGGCACTCGAGATCGGGGACAGCAACTTTGGCATTCTTCGGGATTACATGGAAATCGATACTCGCGCTAGAACTACGGCAGTGAAGAAATTTACAGGGTGTTAAGTACGTCTGCAGTGACAAAAACGTGTGAGTCCTTGCTAAGATATAGACCCTCCCCCGGCCATCCAAGTGGACCGAACATCACCCATCCACAACGCCAAGTTGCCTGCGGTGCAGGCTCCAAGGGTGCAAGGCTGGGGAAGCGTACGATGAAGCACTTGTCATCCTCGAAATACCGAGTGACAGTGCTGTAAACCCGTGGCAGTGCCCCGGTTGACTGATGGATCGGCTCGGCAGGAGGAAGCCAAGTGGTCACTGTCTCCTTGTGTTCGGTGCCACCGCTAAGGATCCATTCTTGCAAGATCTTCAGGTCCTGGGGCGAGAATTCCATGGCGCCTGTGACCATCGGGAATAGAGGCGTATGCATGGGACATGCCATCACAGCTCGGTCCACGGCGATATAGTTGAAAAGGAAGGGTGCTTTGCCGCAAGCAATGGGAAATGCAGAGGAGCTGTTCGCACTGCGGTGAACGTGGAAAGTGGCACGGGCTGACTTGAACTTTGCCACTGCGGTGTATCCGTACTTGTTTGCATCGGCGGTCTTCAAGTGGTGAACATTGCCCATCCTAGTGACAGGCTCAATGACAGGGAACTGCATGATGAACTCACTGAACCGGTGAGCTGGCACGTAGAGGTGAACGGCTTGCTGGTTGCCTTCCTCAGTGTTGTTGACGCGCCAAAGGATTTCCACTGCATGAACACCGGCGATCACGATGTCGCAGCGGCGGAACATGTTCCACATCGCAGTGGGCTTCGCGAAGACCTTTGCTCCCCACCTTCTAACCCTGTCCTGAAAATCCATGGCCACTGCCTCCTGAATGCCCTGCACACGAGCGCGCAGCAAGTACATGATGGTGGTGAGATCTGCGCCATGAACGATGTCCATGAGCACGTTCGGCGGTATCCTAGCGATCCGTCAGCGACAACAAAGGTGATTTGCAATCTTATGTACATTCCATAGATCTGCTGCACGCTAGATGTGCACATTTGGATAGGTTGAGCTGGCGTCGATGTGGATTGGATGGAATAGTTGCGAAGTAGAACATTATCCGAAGGAAAATAGACGTGGAAAGGATGAGGAGACACTGTAGCATCTTCGTACTGGTACCTAGAAAGTCGGGAATGAGCAAGGCAGTAATCCACGGGACAGGGGATCAGCATACCTGCGAATAAGTTCGTGGTTCAAGAGGGCGGGGATCGGCGTGGGAGGACGACTGTAGGAGAAACTTAGGGTCAGGAAAAGGTATGAGGTTCAAAGCACTAACCCTCCGCTTGGATCGTTGACATAACCTGTCGGGATAGTCTTGTCGAACTCCCTGATGAGAGTGAGTAATGAGCTGTGTGTTAGGCTTTCAGGAATACGTACCAAGGTAAAGACATGCCTGGGTCAGTGATGCGATAATGGGTGGATGTAAGGCTACTGTGATAATCGATGGATGTAAGGCTGGTGCGAGCTCTGCGGGGTGCTTGGCTAATCGGGATAGGGCTGTTGGCTTTTATGTTGAGGCCCCGCGGTTGAAAGCACGCTGAGGGAAAAGAAGGTGACAGGCGGTGTCACTGTACCAGGTGTGACAATGATGTCAGTTCGGCAGGTTTAGGCTCTTCGGACTGCGATAACCCTGACATTATGACATGTTACAGGACGAGATGGTATCTTAGAATTACTCACGATCTACAACGGTTTTCCGACACCGCACATGGTATCGCCAAACTTTCGGTGCGATCGCATGGCGCCGAACTGCGAGTAAGGCAATGTTCAAATGGGAGGTGGAAGGCGTTCAGCGGTCAAGGTGCAAGGATGTTTGTCCCTTCACTATTGAGCCATCTATCGGAAGAAATTGTGAGTCGAGTTGGTGATTGGCGGTGTCCGCGCTGAACCTAACGTCTCCATTGTGGTGGCGCCACAGACCTCGTGTGTGATACGCACCTGTCTGTGGTCGTACATAGGTTTCTCGTGTAACAGCGATGCCTGGCAAGTTGTCAATACTCTAAGCGGGATTGAGGGAGACTGCACTGAATGCGTACACGGTGCCTTATTTTTCACAAAGTGGCGTTACCTTCCTATTTGTCCAGAGCTGGTATAGGGATCACAGGGAGACGACCTTCAGGACGGTTCAAGGAGTCAATATCGTGACAGGCATTCAGTACGGCGGGGAGCATGGTATGTGAGTCTGCATGCCAATTGGCCGTCCTAGTGTGATCGTTGAACAGCTGTCCATTGATAGGGTCTTTGGACTAATGGCAGTTCTACGGTGTGGGTCCTCAAAATGTTATCCGTACATGAGCCACATTGTCCGCACCGTTCATTTTGGATGGAAGGCACTGCGCGGTGGCATTTGTCCGATATTCTGAAGGTTCATCACGACCCATATGCAGGAAACATTCTTTGATAAATATGCAGTGCGACGGAGAATGGAATACTCATAGTTGGGCGTAGACCATGGGTGAAAGAGTCAAGGTGTATCGCGTGGGTAAGCGCAGTAAACAAGGTGTTACGCCACTCTGATAGTTCCGTCGAACGCGCCCACGTGATCGTCATTACCCGTACAGGAGTGTGTGGGTACGCGGGTCACGACAGTGACAAACTGGCAAAAATACTCGTATGAACCTGACTGAATAAGGGATACAATACATGGAATATCTCGGGGCCTTTGGTAAATACGATGAGGGTGATAATAATGTTTACGATATTCCGAAATTTCAGTAGTTGAAAACTCGAAAGAGATTGACGTTAACTGGGAACTGAACGGACCAGTATTATTCGCTTATGGCATTAGTTCTAGTATTTCTACTGACTACATGATTGCGGGAACACGATAACGGCTATACAGTTCATTAGGTCATAGTTTAATTTGCGCTATTGATCATCTGGCGCAGAATAACTACGAAGAGAAACAAATGTTAGTGGGGAATGTCACAAGTCGATGTCTTCGCCGGGCCGCTGTTCCAAGCCGTCTTCGTCCGCGGAGTGCAGGAGGTAGATGGCGTCCAGCTTCAACTCGGTTCGCCAATTCTTCCAGTTCCGGGTGCGGAAGAATTCTTGTCGCTCTTCACCGCGTTGCAGCGGCCATTGAAGGATCATCGCTTCAACGAGGACTAAATCGTTCCGCTTTAATTCGTGTGCGTCCAGTCTTTTCATAAAGGCTTTCTGCTTTAATTTCCCTGTGGCATCGAATATGTCCACGAACGGTGGTACCTGCGTACATGAGTACATTATGTCAGCAGACATTACTGCAGTGTGACGTACCTTTGACTCTGGTACACTATTACGAGCTATCCATTTCCCAACCCACAGTCCATCCTCTGAGTCGTTTGTGTCTGCGTAGAAAACGTCAATATCGCGTGTAGTTCCACCCGAAAAATCACATCTACCTCTTTGTGGGTTGCTCTTGGTGCGCAGTATAGAATTAGCTTTGTCTGCGTCAGCATTTAGAAGAGGTTTCAACAAGATACAAGGTCTGCGCGCGTTGTACCCAGCTTTGGCAAAACGAGTAAGCACGATTTCTCCGACTAACCAGATGACCGCAGGCTTGAAGTTGACGTGCATTAAATCTGACTTATCTTCTGTGCTGCGCTTGGACGGTGGCCATGTCAGTCTGCCATCGGGTAATTCTTGGACACTGTAGCACCTGGTATTTTCATTTTTGTACGTCAATAACTGCTGAAGCCTATTCATGAGAATCTGGTCAAAATATTCCCTGTCCTGCGAGGTTATCAAGACCTGTGAAATTTCCTGTAAGTAAATACACACGAGCTTCCGCAGTAACACTGTACCTGTTGCGCGTCATTCGGGGGTTGCTGGTATTCACTTGATTTATCTTCAACGCTATCTGGCTGTATATTGTGCTCCTGTTCTCGCTGACTACTGTGAACCGATCCTATCTCAGCTGACTTACTTGCATGAGATGTATTCTGCATCGGAGATGTGAGCTGCTTATTTTCAGTGACCGCCGTATCTGCAGAGTCAGCTTCCTGGAACTTATGCTGTTCGCGTGCATCGTTTGTCTGTTCTGTTATCTGATTGCTAGCTTCCATTTCGTTCTCGCAGAGGTTGCCTTCGGGGCCGTTTGTGTCGGCAACCACGAAGTCGGAGTCCTCGGACAGATTCGGCAACTGCAAGCACAATTAGAAAGGGCTCTTGTAGAGATGGATTGCAAACGTACGGAATCCGGTGATAAAGTGTCGAACTGTGGTGTCGGATGAGTGAATTGTTGAGATGTTGTGTTTGTTATTCTTATGGGAGTAAGACAGGGATCGAAGACCTAAGCGTCACTAGATCTTACCTTTGACATTTCCCAGCTTTTGTCGTCCCATGGTCGACATCTTTCAATGAAGAGGAGGCAACTCGTTTACTGCGAGCCATCATAGCATGAGTGAACTGAAAGACGCTGATTATTGACAAGTAGAGCTGGTGCTGTACGAGGGGTACGTTGATCGAGCCGATGGTGGTAGTAGAGGCAGAAGAGGGATGAGCGTTTCTTCAGAGAAACAGGCCGTGCTTATATAGGACGAGATATCACGATCCAGTTCAGTATCATACCTTTGTATCTGTTAACCATCTTGCATTTCGCGTCGTCAAAATTGCTACGTACAAGATTATTTTGACGAACGTGGAAGGCGGTGCTGTCTGCCGGTTGGCTGTGGGACAGTTTTACTTTCAAGGAGGTAAAAGCTATGATGACGTGTAGTGATCGCCAGTCGCTGTAGAGCTTCGCCGCGTACCTGGTCGATGGCTAACTCCACTGGTACCTCATTAGCCTTCTCGGAGGCCAGACATGTTCAGACGGAAGTCATCCGTTATGACCGTTCCGGGGTAAACGGAAGCCGCTGTGGTGTTTCAAGGGGCGGCCATACGTCATCCTGGCATCCTATACGGCTACTGAAACTGCATTTGGCTTGTGAGACTAGAATCATGAGGAGACATCCTGAGAGAGCAACATCCGGCCGGTGTTTGGTGGTACTCGATGTGATTGCAAGAGTTCAAAGGAACATGTCACCGACTGTGAATAGGTGGACCCTGACAGAAGGTTCTTTGTTACAGGGGGCACTTTCTAAGTACTGGTAGTACCAATGCGTGTTCCATTAAGCAGCCAACTTAGAAAGTTCGGATGGTTGCCAACCTTGCAAGGATGAGTGTATAAATGGCCGAAGGACTTGCGCACCTCGGCTCCAATCTCTGCGTATCACTCACTTTGCTTCCCACATTTGACAGTGTGTTCTTCGCCGTACGCCAACTATCAACAAAGCTATGCCAGCTGTGCTCCAGTGTACGTTATCCATTCCATCGTCTCCGATCTCTCTGATGGCATCGTAGTCCAAGGTAGTCTTGTTCACAATCTGTGGGGTCCTCGTTACTGTCAGTTGCATCCTGCCTCCCGGGATGAAGTATCGGAGCAGGACATCTTTCCCTCGGACGTGGAGTCTTTCGTGGATTGGGCGCGCATCTTGTGTAACCCTTTCCACGCAGATCGGTCCTACAGATACACAGTCATTCATGCGCCGAAGAAGGATGCCCACGAACCTCGAAAGATGGAGCATGTAGTATTTCATGTCCAAGGCATCGTGAAGAAGTTGAATTTGAAGGATACTGGCACCTGGAACAAGTGCGTCTGGACTATGTTCTGTTGACGCATTGCTAATATAGTTGGAGTACAGGTCATTTGAGCACGCCCCAAAGGCCATCCAGTACGTCGGGCTGGGGCCTACGAGTGACAAGACTGCGTTCGATGCGCAACTACAAGCTGTCGACAACATCAGAGGCATTTTGTCAGAGGTGCTAAACCGACGAATTATGCCAGTTCATCGGGCTCCTGATGAGCTATACCTTCGGAAGAAAGTCTTCAATCGCGTAAGTCGGTATTCATGATAGAGAAGTGTATCCTGGCTGACCGGCTTACGTAGACTAAGTTTTTGAGAAATCCACGGAGTGTCATATCTCATAAGGACCCCAACTTCTACGCAGCTGAACGCATCGCAACGGAATGGATGGCAGTGGATCAGATCGAGGTCGGGGAGAGAATGAGTGACGGGACGGTCAGGGCTTGCGATCAATCGTCCGTCAGAGTTGGTGACTTTGTGGACGTATCTGTTATCATTCAAGTTCGCTCCTACTCTGATGACGGATCAGGCGAAGGGGAAATGCACCTTTGCATCCGGCAAGTTGTTGTTCTGAATCGGGACGGTCTTGCTCGTACGCATGCCGTGCACGGCGATGTTATTATGGTCAGTGCATATATTGTCACTAAAGCGCAATGTTGACGTTGGACGTACCAGAATACGGACAATCTGGAGCTTGTCACGACGTGCAAGTACAAGCTCTCCAAGGTCCCTACACCTCTGGTGTCATCTACAATGGCGCGTCAGATGACCTCCAGTTGGTCCTCGGGGTCGTCCGATAGCGATTCCGTGGTAACACCGGTGGAGCACCAGGCAGTCCATGATTTCTTAGGCTGGAATGAAGGCGAGACTGTGGGAGTGAAAGACGCAGGTGTTGAAGGTAGTGAGCTCGACGACTCTGCGTTGTTGTCGGACTTTGACTTCGAGTCCGAAATGAGTAATTGGGTCAACTTGTGAACCACGTGGTTCCCGGACGATGACATAATGCCTGTAGCGCTTGTCTTCACTTGTAATAGCTGCCTTTGTATCTTGATTTTACCTTACTTCGTGTGAATGACAACCAACCTCGATTAGCATCTTTTCTGGTCTGTTTACTCTCAGCCTATCAAGTTTGCGTGCCACCGTCAAGCGCATAATCTTTTCGTAGGTCGATGGGCTCGTCCGGAATGCAACTCTCACTAGGGAAAACATTGTACGCACGTCTGTTACTATTGTCATAAACCAACGGCCCATTGGACTGTGCGGTAGCTGTTTCCAGATGCACCAGGTGCGCACAACACCAACTGTGGCTGAAGTCGTTGAGTTAGTAAGTCTATAGCTCTTCCGCGCTAGTATACTTGACGTTCCCACTGTATAGTTCCGGATCAGGGGCATTCGTTACCTCTCGAAGGCTGTGGTCGAGTACCTTCAACGGGAAGCACATGGTCAAGCGGATGGCATCTTGCCCATGTATTGTGTTCCCTCAGACGTCCAATGGCACAACCTGTTTGCATTTCCGGAAATCGCGCCGATGAATAGTCAGGCTAGCGGAGACCTGGTATGCCATCGGTCGCAACCAGTGAAGGTGTCTGTGCTGGTACGCGTAGTATCACACTCGCAGTGCCTTGTTGACGGAGGGTTGCGAGACTTCGTTCTGGAGGGCGTTACTTTGCGAAAGGCCGATATGATTGCGCTATCTGAACTCCTGCGTGCCTTATCATCCTTTAACACGCAAGGTACGTTTGACACGAGATTCAGTGGCACTTGAATGATGTTATGTGCATAGTGATCCGGTGGTCGCGTCTCCGTTTCACAGCATATCAATGTTGCAGTCGTGTAAGTGGCCACCGGAGTGCATGACTATCATCCCCTAATATTTCCAGCAGGAACCCCTCGAATCAGGTCCTCCACACGCTGTCCTTCCGATTGACTTTACCGAGGAACAGTTCATGGTCCTCCAACCAGAGGATCTCGTGCTGGTGCATTTCTATATCCTGAAAGCCACCGACACGTGGCAAGGTGGCAATCTATCCCTCCGCTTGACAAGTTTCAGGACATTGTACAGTCCCATGGGTACAACTCAGTCAGCTGCGGTGCAAGGTGGCAATTCGAATGCAGGGAGTAGTATTGCTGCGTAGTTGGCGCGCATTCGTCTCAGTCTGTATCACGATCGGGCTCTTTTCGGACATGGAGTTATCATCCTGTTATCTCGTAAGGCGTAGGCTCGATGTGTTTGGTCTGGGTGTGCCAGATGTCATGTAAGTAGTATATTTATTGGATCTCTGTACGGACTATTCTAACGACGAAGAGTGTACAGTATAAGACAAGCGGAGCGGCCGTTCGCATGATGTACGGAGTTCTTAAGCCGTAGGTATGGTCCCTCCAATATACATATGTTCTTCGTGACGATACCGTCGTGGTACCAGACTTGCGACTGATCATCGATATACCGAGTGGTGAAATGTGATCCACCGAGGTAGATTATACCAATGAGGCGGTACAGTTGGGCAGTCTCATTGCAATTTATGGATATTTCTAACCTGATGTCCAGGTTATTGAGTTCGTTTTCAGTAACATGCAATTCCAGTCCGATGATCGGCGGATTTGGCATCGAGAACGGCTCGTGATCCTGATCCAGAAGGCAGCGATCATGCAATATGGTACGTGATCAGGACACTAAAAAATTCGACAGCGCTTCAGTGGAAGTCGTTGAAGACGACGGCAGTGGCTCAGTTGGTGGTGAGTATGCAGTATACAGAAAAGACGTTGAATGGTAATGATTCATCCGTCGGGAACAGTGATTGCAAACACGATTTGGTGCAATAGGTGGTACTGGTGGTCGAATGAGGGCGTCGAACACCAAATCTAATGCGCTCATCACCTGGCCCTGAGGGAATCGAACGGGATTGTCCCGGTGTAATGACATTCTCAGCTGGTCTCGAAGATCCTCCCACGCAGTGGTGTGCTCCAGCCAATGAGGTAGGCTGTCGACCAGCGTTGGATGGATCCTTCCCCCGACTGAACGTATGATGTCTAGCAGCGCAAATTGGGTTTGAGCGTTCAACAGCAAGGTAAGCAGAGCATCGTAGGTGCAGCTCCAATTTACGTTGTCCCAAGTTAATCCCTTGGGTACAAACGAGGAGTGAGCTTCCATCGGAGTAGAACTATTCATGATCGCTTGGACTCTAGTACGCTTTGCTGCGGTAGGCAGTATTGTGGCTGTGTTCTTGCACTTCATTGCCCGTTGTTTGCGTCGAGCGGTCAGATTTTCCCAGGTGGCAGGTTTCTTTTCGCATATCAAGCTGTCCTCTGGTTCTTGGTCTCATCTTAGTGCTGGGTGCACATGTGCAGGTACATGGTGCAACCCGAAGGTCGCTTGGTAGCTGCTGATCAAATCTGCTCGTGTAGGACCTGATACTGAGGCAGGCAGGGACCCGTCCATGCGTCGCCTGGTAATATCGTCCATTATTTCCAATTCTCTGAGCTCCCTCTTCAGATCTGTGGACGGCCCACTGGTGAGTTTTCTTTTATCAAATGGTGCAATTATTAGTGTACCGGCAATGGATGAGCTTCGTGAAAGACATGTATATACTGCTTGATGGTTTTTACAGTGTCAAATGTCCACTGGGTTGATCGGCCGTGTGCGACCTTGCGCCGCGAAATCCGTTATGGCAAAATTCGGTAACAGTGGAACTTGTTGTCTGACTATCCATGTGCTACTATCATCTGGTAAGATGCATCGAACTCTTTCGGTATTAGTTGAAATAGGAATAACATTCTTTGGCAGGCACCCAATCTTCACAGTGTGTGGCGGGTTCAGCAATTCGATGAAGACAGTGCGTAAGGTCTGCTTTCCGTCTCGTGTTTTTTCTGAATCCCATCCGTACACTACAGCTTCCGCGCCGTTAGTTGCACCCAGTTCCGTAGCTTCATTGGATTTCAGCATTACTGGCATGCCAATGCATAGAGTGAGCTTTCCGGGTACATGTCCTGTCATACACGGAGGCAAATTCCAGAGCAGTTCGCGGAATTTAGGTGGTATTCCGTCTGGTATGTTTTGAGCTTTTTGTTCTGGTATGCCTTGAAGCAATTGTTCACGCAGTTGTTTTGTTACACACAGCCGGTCGACGCTGTGGAACTCGTGTAGTTCGCTCCTATGCGATTCCGCGAACGGTCTGGTGGCAAAGTTATTGATTGCATCCCTGTGAGCGTTCCAGGCAGTAATTATTGAGACATCTTTGAACTTTGAGTCTAACACACGCATATCGTCCTCAGCTTTTAACGTTATGCTGTCGAGCACTGCGAAGTCCAGTTGATCGCAAGCCTTCAGCCTGACATTTGTGAGAAGTCTGCGGTACTTCTCGTCATCCAGGGAAGTACCAAGTTGCCTCATGTTTTGTCTTAAGAGCACATGGGTGTCGAACATATGCCAGACTGCCTTTCCCAACGCTTTTTTTTGACCTTGCAGTGTTGTGGCACTGGTAAGATTTCCAACGGAGCTACTATACAGGGATGTTTGGCCAAGGCCCGGTGGTGGCAACTGCCCAAAATCTCCGCACAACACGACACTCTTCCCTCCGAAAGCTTCGCATGGATTATCAAATGCATTACTCATTTGTTCGCTTATTTTATACAGCGCAAGGCACGAGAGCATGGATACCTCGTCTATAAATACCAAATCAACGGGGCCGAGTCTTCCGCGAACTTTGGACAACTTCGTAACTGACACCGCTGTATCATCCCGGGAAAATCCTAGCAGCGAGTGATATGTGGATCCGCCGATCACCGAGGCCGCTGCTCCGGTTGGTGCACACAATTGAAGGCGGTATGCCTCACCCCTGCGTTGCAGGAATGCACTAACGGCTTTAATGACTTGAGATTTACCAGTGCCTCCGATCCCTCCCAAATACATGCGTAAAGGGGTGTTGTGAATTCCACTGAGTTGGTACGCGATCAAGGTGAATGCTCTGCGTTGCTCAGTGTTCAAAGAGAATGTGCTAATAATAGCGCTGATTTGATTCGGTACATCCGGGCCTGCCAGGCTGAGTTCTCTATGGTTCAGTAACTCCGGATATAATTTCGTGATGTCTTTCAATGTAAGTGTCTCTACAGTATCCATTATGGTATGATTCCTCTGATTAAATTCCTTTGCGTGGATAATACTACAATTGATGCTATTTGAATTACGCAGTGATAGCGTCTCATCTCTGGCTGCTAACAAAATTTGCCTCCATTGAGTCGATGGAAGAGCTGAGTTATATGGTGGAGATGTCGAACTTTGAGCCAGTGAGTGCGGTCCCTCATGGGTTGTTGGTCTAAGTGTTGCTATGAACGCGCTCATATCCCTTATTTTTCTTCTGACAGATGCAGTTTCCCGACCAATGATGTCACTGCTTTGTTCCAAAAGATCTAAGAGTTCGTTCTCGGTACGATCGGTATCGATGGACGTACCATCGGGTGAGAAATACATGTTTTGGACGATGTCTGAACTGAAGGATTCTCCGAACAGCTCCCCGTGTTCTTCTGCTTTGCGAAGTGTCGCATAGTCGTGCCTGGCGTCCTGACATTCGTATAGCAGGTGCATATTATTCATCATAGCTATACTATGGTCTGAGAACTTTGTCTTGGCGAATGCAGCTGACCAGGTTTCATCGACCTGTTTAAGTTCCTGTCCAGTTCTCCAGCCATCCGGACTGAACAGTGTGAGCATGGTCATGTAATATCTTTCCAAGTTGCCCTTGTCGCGCCGTGGTAGGGAACCCCCGATGAAATTAAGTACATATCGGGTAGGTGGCTTCACTTTGAACACAACGTGAGTGCCATAATTAGGATGATTTTCCGTGAAGTCATAGGGTACAGTATACTCATTCACGTCATCCATTATGTCATCTTCGTCGAGATCTGGTGAGTAGTCTTCTGATTCCACATATTCCTGGATAATGTGGTCGCTGCCGAAATGTCCACGACGGGCATCCTCCATACGTTTGCGCAGCCGAGGTGTCAACTTTTCGACGTTCGTGGTTGCCAGGAACTCGTGTAGTGACAATTTCTCCATTTCCTTCGGACGATAGGTGTAGTCATCCACCTTGGAGGTACCTATAATATCTCCAGTGCAGGTTCGTTTGAGTTTTAGGATCTCTTCATCATCGCTGTCATCGTGTTCGTCGTGTTCACTTGGCCATGCGGCTTGCACCCTTCGCACGTAGGATATCCAGGGGAAAACTTTGAATTTGTGACCCGTGTAGTGATCAGGGAATCCTAGAAGGTGAGTACAAAGCATCGGTCCACCAATTTCCATTCGCGCCGTCAGGCCATTGACCATCTTGCATATTAGCTTTTTGGCCGCATCCGCACGTGTGACGGTCTCCGCTGCTATCGCAGACCGGTGCTCTAATGCGTTCCGCACGACCTCGAAGATGGAATATGTTTTCAACGGTGACTTTGTGACGTAGTCTGTGATGTATGCGATGACAGCTTTCGCTTGGGTACCAGAGAGCAAACAGGTGACGTCCGTGTTACATCTTAAGAGGTACGTGATGACAATATTATAGAAATTTATCCAACTCTCATTTTTCTTTAGAAAAATGGCCCCAGTATCTTCTTCGACCACGCTTTCTGGATAGATTGGGCGTGGGAAGTGGGCTCGACATTTCTTCAATGGTCCTTTACGACAGCTGTCTTTACGCGAGTCTTTGTGGTGCGTGTGGTGATTACATCTGAGAGCGATGTCATCAGTTTCCAATTTCACGTTGCTGAACCACTGTTCCAGTTCATCCAGGTTATCATCAAGCGGAGGCATTTTTGGTTGTTGTAAAAGGGGGTTGTCTTCATTGTCCTCGTCGGTATCATCCTCTTCAGGGTCTTCGTCCTCATCAATGGGATCCACCGGATCACGGCCTTTGCGTGTCATCCGGCGAGTGTACAAGTCTCGCATGGTACCGGTGGAAAATTCACCTTTATGGCAGCTTTCTAGCCAAGATAGAATCCTGGCTCGGAAATCGTCTTCGTTTGCCAGCAGTTTGTCACGGATTTGCTGTGGGGTGAGTGCGTCCTCAATCCATAGAAGCAGGTGCAAATGGAGCGTAAGTCTTCCTTGGCTTTCCACTGTGCCATAGTATGCGCCGGTCTTACCGAGGAGCCCGGCTTGCTGACTATCAACTCGTAGGATGATTTTCAGAAAGGTTTCCACAATAAAGTGGAAGAACTTTGCGCATGCGGCAGGATTTTCCGCGATGCTCTTCAGTCGCGCAGAGTATACGGGTACGTGCATCTTTGTGTACTCGCGTTCGTTGATTAGACCGTTCATGTACAGCGCAATACCATTCATGTGCTCTGCTGGAGCGAAAGTCAAGAACCAAAAGGGTAAGCCTTTCTCGTAAACTAGCCCTCGAATCTCATTTCGTTGGTATTTCTTTTGCATATTAGAAATAGGTACCTTTCCCGCAACAAAATCCAATAAGTGGACGACTTCCAAACAGCGCTTTTCGCCATCGTTTTCAGGCTGTACAAAAGAGGATTGCTTCGCGCGCTCTAGCAGGCAACCCAATGCGTCGATTGGCATTTCCATGATTTTGTCGACAACGTTACGGAAATTGCTTTTATGCACAAGTGAGTAACCACCCCAAGAAGAGTCCGCGATTTGTTGCTGATTGAATATAAGGTACGGAAAGTACCCATCCATTTGAAACCGCTTGTCGTGGTAGGCTAGGAGATATTTGACGTGAGTTTTTCTCGAGATCGGTTGCACTTGAGATCCGTTCTCAAAACCACCCAGTCCATAGGGAAAAAGCCACGGAAGTAGTCCAGGGTATAATTGTGGATTATCATATATTGATTCCGGTTTGTCAGACGAGCCATACGCCAGGACACCTTTGCCGAGTCGGAGGTGCTCTGCCGCAATTGTGCGCAGTCTATCGTAACTCATTTGGGAATACTCTTCCACGGTCATACCGTGGATCGCGAATGGACAAGGCCCGTCTGTGTTACCTTTCTCGAGCTCGCGATCGAACACTGACCATGCAAAAATCGGCTCTTCCCCATTGCCAGGGTTGTAGAACACAGTGACCGGTGGCTCGTCTTCAGGATAGGAGAGCAGATTTTGGTATGACAGACGAACATCCTTGTAATCGCAATGATTACTCTTCAACCAGATCAACGCATTCCAAACAACGTTCCTTCTGACTATAAATGGTGTGCGTTTCATGTCTTCTTTGGTGGGATCTGTTGCCCCAGTGAATATGATGACTAAACAGTCATCTAGTTCCTCTCTCGGTGGCGGAAGCTCATGTGCGAATTTCGCCACCGGTTGGGAGAAGATAACCGCATTGGCTTTCATCTTCTTCCTGGCGGTGCCCTTACGAACTTCCGCGGTGCAGACGTTGTGCCGATAGCGCGCAACCAGTAATTTCTCCACAAAATTCAGACTCTTGAGCTCCTCAGGTACGTCTCCCAACCACAACCCATTGACTCTTGCCAATCGCGGTAGACATTTGAGTTTGGAAAGGGAGTTGTAGCACGTCTTGCAAACATTTACCTGCGTGCCATTCGCTTTAGTAATGACCGCAGGCTGGTATAGTATCTTGGATCCGTCTTCTTTCGTGATGCGCCCACCGGTTGCGTCTTCATTGTGCTCATATAATAAGTTGAACATTGGATGCTCCACAGGTACCTGTTCTATTTCACATGATTTTATAGCTCTTGCGCACACACCACAGGGCAACTCGTTAAAATTTTCAACCTGTATTGCTTCTATCCATTCTCTTACGAAATTGCGGAGCTCGAGCAGATCGTGCGGGTTGGGTGGGAAGGCGTTTCGTTCAGTTGAGTCCACCAATGGGTCAGTTTTGCTGTCATCGTCATTCACCGTTTCGTTCTGGACTGTTGGCAACTGAGCTTTCCAAGTTATCAAAGAGGGCGGTCCCGTGTGAAATGATGGTCTGGCAAATACTCCAACAAGCACAGCGCATTCTGCACTACAGACATGAGTCATTAAATCCTTTTGTATTTCAACTATTTTCCGGTGCCAATTAGTGAGTATTATATTATGCTTATTTACGACCACTTTGTACTGCTCTTTCGTGCACAAGGATACTAGCAAATGGAAAGGTAGTTCAACAGCAACTTGAAAAGGAGAGAAGGTCATGTTTCCGGTAGTATTATCTTGTATGCGTATAAGGGGCAATCTATCATTATTGTTGAGACCATTTAAAGTACCTGAGAATAGCTTTAAGTGGGACAGGGTAGACACTGTAGCAATAGAGCGTCGTCCCCCGCCATATAAATGGTGTCTCCGAAAGAGTGGGTTGTTGGCTGGCATGATCAGCATGGTGAGAGTCGCGGTTAAAGAGTGAAAGACGCTCATAGCGCGCGATCGTCCTATATATACGATTTTCCTGGGGAAATAGGACTGTTGAATATATTGTGGGAGGTAAGAAACCGCCTACCAGAGCAGTAACGTGCCGGCGTAACCAGTATTCAGCTGACTTCGTGGCGTGCGAGTCTCGCACGTGGCACAGAAGGCCCGTGTATAAGAAGCGCTGTGACCGATTCGCTGGGGTGTCAACCGCTACTAGGATAGTCCATTTGTCATGCACTCCACTGCGTTGCAACTACTACCACTTGATGTCTTACGCGAAATCGCGCTCTCAGGTTTGGAAAAACGGGATCTGCGGAGGTGCGCTATGACATGCAAGGCGTTGTTCCTTGCAGTCAATCCGGTGGCCTGGAAGTCTCTCGAGTATAGCGTTGTTTGGCAGCAGGACCATTTCTTTGACTTGTGGGAAAGAATCGCGCAGTTGGAATATGCTAAACCATTAGTTGAGAAGCTGGTATTAAGAACAAGTAAGGAAGTCGAACGCGACAGTTTATGGAGACGAATTGATCTATGTAGTTTATACAGGATGATCAAGGCGTTGCCAAGGCTGCGCTCAGTCTCCATTGAGCGTTGCACTATTACTACCTGTGTCGTTCTAGATGCCATCAGGTATCCCGAGTTCTGGGGTCCTGTGGAAGAAAATCACACGTGTAGCTGGACGGCTGATGGTGGGCAAATTAAGCAGCTAAGCTTGAAGGACATAGATTCATATGTCTACGATGATCCACTGATGGTGCTAGAACTTTTTCAGAATTTGCAGGATGTGTCGTTCGCGAACATCGAGTGAGTGCATTGTCTTTGCTATGTACCGACATTTTTCATGCGTTTTTAGATGGCATCAGGACCACGAAGTCCGCCTGTTGAGCCCTGAGACACTGAGTTACGACTTGGAGCCTACATTACATCGTTTGGATACTGTTGCAGATTGCCTCCCGCGCTGCACGGGAGTTGATCGATTGAAATGGCTCAACATTGTGGACGAAGCGATCCCGGCAGTCAGACAAACGCTTTCGCACAACACTACGTCTTTGACTGTGCTCCATGTGGGAGGGTATAATGATGCTGATGGTAAGTTTTATAGACGCGATCGTTCTAAGACTACTCATCCATTCAGTAGTTAATGCCGATGTTTGGCGTACTCTACATTTGGAAACTCTAACGTCCTTGAAACACCTACAATTATCGCTGTCCATTGGAATGGACTATGGTCGGGTGGAGTTCGAGTATTCGGTGTCCACCAGGATTACGATCATACCCCTCATCTGTGAGCAGTTGCCCGAGGCACTTGAATCCCTGGTCGTCGTGTTGCGTCTCACTCCGTGGGATGAGGTTCACGTGCATCGTATATTAAGGGAGATATCCTGGACTCAGTTATTACAGAGACAACCGAGTCTGCCAAACTTGAAGGATCTCGCTGTGTTACGTGCACAATGGCCAATTGCGCATGCTGGAAGCACTCCAACGGTGGGCGCATTACCACTGGATGAAGAGTGTATGGAATGGCCACCTTACGACGAGGCTATTGTGCGGAATGCGCTCTGTGATTGAGGGGGAACACTCAGAATGCACTTGTAATGTAGACCGTACTAATACTACAATACACCAGTAATGCAACTAGGCAAGAATTAGAATATCGGTGGAGGATATGTAGTATAAAAGAGGATTATGAATTTCGTGTGTACTATTGAAATTAATTTCTACGTTGGGAGTTGTCCCTTGACTTATTCGGTTGTGGCTTTCTCAATGAGACCTATCCGAACAAGATGGTACTGAGAAGAATACAAGTCTCCTTGTGCAGGGATATGTCGCAGGCGGGCTTCTACAGCAATGATGTCGCCATTGCTCAGGTTGCCTGCAGAGAGTGGTGGCATGTTCTCCTTCTCGGTGTAAAGCTTGCTGGACTGGTAGACATCGGTGAATAAGACCTATCATTTGTCGAGTAGTCAGCATTCGCGAAACTTCGTAGCTAGTAGTACAAACTTGTCCTTTGCGAGTGCACGAGATCTTTGTGAACTCTTGCTCCTCAGGCCACGAGTGTGGGTTGGAGAAGTCGTATAAAACACGGCGTGCTTCGTAGTATTGCCCATCTGTGATTTTTAAATTGACGAAAAAGGGCTCCGTTGATGTAGCCTCGCGAGTCAGTAACATGGAATCTAGCCTTCCTACGAACAGTAATTTGGCGGGCTGTCTTGCGAAGGACAGAAATCCTTTAGTGTTCCATGTAAGTTTTGTACGACAGGGCAGGGCCTCTAGAAATAAGTAATCGACGGAACGGCGCTGAGGCATAGTGTACGGTGTATAGAGGTTTCAGTTGGGTTACAGTCGACGAAACCAGCTACCTTTTATACAGTTGCGGAGTTTTATGGCAGTCGCACATTCGTACTTGGAGGAAAATGAGTATTGCATAATGTATATATTGAGTTATACATGATTTGTTGGCTGAAAGGGAGAGCTTGTCTCGACGTGCGCCCCCACCACCGAAATGGCTGATTTCTATAGCGCTGTTGCCACGTGGGGTCAGCTGCGGTCTTCCTGCGCGTTGGTACGTGGGAAAGTGCGGCTGTGGTCGTTCCATCCATGCGAGAAGGAGGGCAGGTTTGCAAGAGATGAAGATGATGTAAGTGTATTTGTATCAGAGTGTCTTTTACCTGTATGTATGCTACCACAGATAGCGCTACTGGCAACGTGGAATATGTTTCAGGATACCAGGATAAGACACTCGGCGGTGTATAAAGTCGACGTAGTCTACAAGGAGATGGTGAGTGCCTTCGTTCGTTTCTCTTTATCCCCACTATGGCTTTTCTCAGTGACGTGGTGCTTCCCATCGAAGTTCTTGACCAAATATTGCACTATGTCATAGTATCCGGTGATCGACAGACCGTTGAGTCGTGCGGGAGGGTATGGCGTGCGTGGACAAGTCGCAGTCAGGCGTATTTGTTCGAGGAGCTGATAATTCAGGGCGAGCAAGGCCCGATGGATTTTTCCAAGAAATTGCACTGGCTGATTAACCGAGGACATTTGTGCAAGCTGGTGAAGCGGTTAGTGTTCAGAGGTCGCCTTGGTATTGTGCGGTGGGATCAGGTTCCCACAGAGCTCGACGGAGAAGTGGTACAGGCATTTTTGAATGTATTGCCAAAAGTGTCTGCACTCAAGATAGTCTGTTGTCGGTATGTGCCTCCCGTGTTGTTGTATCGTCGTCGTTAATACTGATTATAGGTGGACTGGTAACGACTATGTGACGCATTCCTAGTGTTTCCCGCTGCTCGTAGAAATTCACATCCAGGATGTCGCTTGCGTTATACCGGAGTCCAACGTCCTCCAAGTCTTAACCTTGGCCAATGTATTACGCAACGCTGATATTATGGCAGTGTCCTGGATTGGAGAACCTCCCATGGCGCGGGCAGATGGTGCAGTTGAATGTCAGGAACTCCGTGTGGGAACTAAGCGATGGCTATTCACACACGCACATCAATGGGTATCGCGCATTCCAGAGATGCAGAACGTTCGGCAACTGCGCATAGAGCGGTATCTATACCCTCAGCAGGATTTCCTCCGTGCTTTGCTGGACCGGACAAATGTCAACACCTTGCAGGAATTGGAGTTCAGCGTGGAAAGGAACTTTAATGGTACGTGTGTCTTGCTTGTCTACGAACAGCGTACTGATCGCGTATAGTCGGTTGGCGGGAATCCTGAGAAGCGTTGAATTTAAGTGATTGTCAGTCGCTTCAGCGCGTGACCGTCTCGTGGTCTTTAGACGAGTCTAGAGACATGGACGATCGCGATCCCGAAGGTAGGATGGGACAGCGAAGCAGAGCGTTGGCAGTATTTCTGTGTCAATTGCCACGGTCCCTCGAATACCTGAACATGGACCTGTGGTTCACAAGCGAAAGCGCAGGTTTAGCCACGGTAGATTGGGATTCGGTTAGTTGGTATATTGAACTTTTGCCAAACATATTCAAAGTGAAGATAACATTGCGAGACTCTACGAATGCTGAGAGTTCTCAGCCGTGCTGGACGACAGCTTGGATGGATTTACTACTCGTGCATTTTCGTGGCGTTGATGTCGCATCTGGTGAGTATTTTAGTCTAACAGTGCCGACGACGACTGAACACGATGTCAGTTGATCCCGAAAACCAGAACGAGATGGAAATGTATTTTACTCATTAAGCTACTGTTCTGTAATTGTTGCTACACGAGATCCTGGCAACGTCGAAAAGTTGACACCCCGAGTAATACACTGAGATATATGTCTTTTGCCAACGTGCCTATTCGCAAAGCCTCGGCCTTTCCATTCGGCCTTTCCATTTTCAGCGGATCCGAGCCCATATGATTACCGGTTCAAGGGGAACCGGAACCCCCGGGGGACTGGCAAATAACATTGGTAAACAAAGATAGACGCCAAGGGTATTGCCGAGACGCGCGTCGGAGTACGAAAAGAAAACCCAACATGTCGAAATTCCCTGGAATCGCTCGTCGACGACCCGAGCAACACACGCAGCACGCACGCACGTACGCGTTGACCGTCGCCAACACCTCTGGTCTATGCTCGCATTGTAGTCCTTCACCTTTTCGTCCTACGACCTCGCCACGAATGGCGTGTAAAAGATATAGCAACGAATGCTATAGGTCCTTTCACTGTTAAGCCAGCTAACGGATAGGAGGCGAAGGCAACGAATGCGATAGATATTCAGGTAGCTAGAGAGTCCAGTATATATACTGTAGTACAGAGGCTATACGATCCTATAGATACGGATGACGAGACAGTAAATACTAAGCAGCCGAGAGCATACATAATACGATTCATAATACAACTACTGCGCCTACTGCGCGTTACTGTGGCGTAGTTAATAGATATCAGACCGCAGACTATGAAACATGAACGTGAAACTTAACACTCCCCCGCAAGTGTGCAACCATGCGCACTTGATTAGTCACCNANGACNGAGGGTGCTGCGGTGGCGTGAGCTGTGCCCCAGCCNTGTTGAACGTCGTCGTCGTCGATTGCGCCCCATCCGCCGTTGTCGTTGTTGTCGTTGTTGTCGCCCCATCCACCGTTAACGTCGGGGACATTGCCCCATGCACCAGCGTCGACGTTGTCGTTGTTGTTGTTGGCTGGCGGAGGAGGATGGGTGTCGCGATAGGCACGTTCGACGTGCATGATGATGATGTGCAAATCTTCACGATGTTGACGAAGAGATTGAGTGTGCCATGAGTTGAGAATCCAGAAGATACCGACGATGAGAACCGTGAGATAGAACATAAAGACGCAGAAGAGAATGAGCGCCTGGTCGGTGAACATCGTGTGAGGACGATGACGGCGAGAACCCCTAGTCGGTTTAGGTATTCTGGCCGGTAGAGTCGGTTGGTGGTGGAGAGCGTTGCGTCGGTTGAGTTCGCGGTGACGAAGGAGACTGTACCAGTGAGGACGAGGATTGGAGTTGTAGTGAATGTCCTCGAGAGGGAGTAAGTCGTCGTAGTCTGGTAGAGGTGCTTCGTCGAGTACTGGAGTCGGTGGATCACGAGGAGTTGGCATTTCGACTAAGAATGCAAAGTGTGCTCGGTTTATATCTGCTGTGAGTCCGAGAGCTTTGCCAAGCTTGACGAGCTGTGGACCGGGTAGAGCTTTCGTAAGCAGATCAGCAACCATTTGATCGGTGGGAAGATACGTAATTTCCAGCTTATTGTCCTCGACCTTCTCCCGTACGAAGTGGAAACGTATATCAATGTGCTTGGTTCTTGCGTGATATCGGTCATCCTT
>JANHOG010000080.1:0-29151 GCA_027627325.1 Phlebia brevispora
CAGCGCGGTTCGTCGTCGACCTGCTGGAGACGACTCCGAATGTCCATACACTGGAGGTGGACGATTGGGTCAAGTTGCCTCAGATGAAAACGCTTCCGTCGTCCGTGCGGAAGCTTGTCTTGCGGACGTCGCGGTCCCCACAGCCTAATGGAGGTGCTGACAGCTGGGCCCTCGCAAAAGCTGTGAAGTCACAGTCGCTGTTCACTCCGCCACGCGAGTTGGAGTTGAATCTGAAGGATGCAGGTTCCAATGTCAAGAGTCGCGAGAGGCTAAGAAAAGCTTGCACTTCAGTAGGAGTCCGTCTACAATTCGAAGATTGAGCATTTTATCTATAGTACATGTAGCAGTCTGCTGAATCTGTTTAGCATTAGTCAACTGCTCTGGAGGTGCATTCACATGCAGCACTTACCGGAATAATACCAATAATTTAAACTGCACGACAAGTGTTCAAGAAGCTACCGGGATCACAATCTCGGTGGGCTTTGCATCCTTTTTGCGATGCACAATCATATGCCGTGCTAATTGGTCTGGACGAGCGAAAGATTTGGTACATCCTGGCTCGATACAGGGGTAAGGTCTTGCACCCGTGTGTGTCCGTAGCTGTCAAATATGGTTCAGGATATCAATAAATCGACTACAAAGAGCAGACATACATGTTTTGAGAGATTTGACGACTCGGCAAAGGCTCTTTCACAATATGTGCACTTGAACGGCTTGTGCCCATTGTGCGTTCGCTTGTGGATCGTCAAAGCGCCCGTAATTGCAAAGGACTTGCCACATCCTGGAAAGTCGCAGACGTATGGCTCTGACGGGTTCGATAAGGAGCAGATCGATGGATCGTGAAGGTAGGACTTACTTTCTTGTGTGTGGCGCCGCATGTGCTGCGCGAGCGTGGCGGCTTCTGAGAAGTTTTGTTGACAGATCTTGCACTGGAAGGGTCGGTGACCCGTGTGGCTCTGCAAGAATAAGATCAGGCACGCACCTGGAACTGGATGACCGAACGTACCTGAAGATGCCTGCAAATCTTCTGTTTACTCGCAAAGCCACTATCGCCGTGCCGCGGACAGTCATCCCAGTAGCAATCATAGTGCGCCTTGCCACCTCCCACATGCATTGAGGTGATGTGCGCGGTTAGGGCGTCACACGAGGCAAAGCTCTGTCCGCAGCCAGTCCAATGGCAGACATGTGCATGCGGTTCCGAACAGTCGTGCTCTGGCGCAGGCGTCAGCGGACCTGAAGCGGGAGACGGCTTGGAGACGGTATCAGACTCGGAAGAAGTCGATATGGAGTGGTGCGGCTGTACTAGGTTCACAGCGTCGTGTGGGATTGGTGTTCCGCCTGCTGATGGCGCACGCATGGCGAGGCCCAGGTGGTCCTGCAGAAGGTGGTTGGCAAGCAGACCCAGCACGTTATCTGTCTGCTGGCCAGACGAGGGTCCTGGGATGGAATTGGGGGTGCCGTAGAGTTGGCAATCTGCCCACAAGCACGACAATGGATTAGAGTTGTCGACTCGCTGATGTTGCGTGCGCATCTGCGGAGTCGTATCGATGGGCGACTGTGACAATTGAGCGGCGGATGCGGGCGTTGCAGGTAGGCGCAAGTGCTCCAAATTCACATGGCCCACAAGTTCGTTCAGCGACGAAAATGAGGCGGTGCAGTTTCCCCACATGCACGGCAGACTGGCGGCCGATCCATGGGGATCATGGTGTACTGCAGAGAATTGTTGAGACACTGCAGCAGGGACGGTGCTAGGCGGCTGGGGTGAGGATACAAAAGAGGCAGGACTGGGAACCAACTGCGGGGTGCTGGCCGAAGAGCTCGTAGAGTAGAAGCTCGAGTTGCCGGTAGGCTGCGTAGGGTAGCCCTGAAAGGCGTTGTCTGCCATTGGAGGCCAGCCAAAAGTATTAGATTGTTCGTGTGGAGGGCGCATGTCAGTGAAAAAATGGCGGTAGTCGGTGCAACAGTCGATCTGTGGACTGCTATTCAGCGAGTGCCCTAGCAACGAGTGGGAACGACCTACAAAGTTATCAAGGGCACCACACCCTGTGCCGTCGACGCATGTGAAGTCGCATATATCACTACTAGTAGGATCACAAGGTGCTAAACCATGGTGGGTATCATGGCAGGGGACAACGACACATTGATCAGTGCACTGCTCCGTGAGCTGCACGTCACAATCGCCTTCTTCGCATTCTTGGACACACTCGTCGCAAGTAGGCGATGAGGGTGCGATATGAAGTGCGTCCATTTCACAGCAGCAGTGCGGAAAGTGGGAAGCTGCGCGGACGACAAGTTTCGGTTCGACTGGACTTTGCGGCTTGTTAGTAGTCCTCAGATTTGAATAATGCTGGTAAGCAGCAGGAGGAAGAGACAGGTCTCTTTGAGAGGGAGTGTAGTCAAGCTCGCTGCTACTCAAGTCTGCAGACGACTCAGAGGATGAACATGCTAGTAGGGGCGATGTCGGGGGTAAGTGAGAAAAATCAGATCCGGGAGGATAAGCCATGGCTTTGTGAAGTGTATGCTATGGTCCCGAGACGCAGGACTGTAACTGCGACGGTACCCTTTCGCCCAGTGGCTTACATAACATTCGCTTTTTTGCCTTATACGGCCGAGAGGTGTCTCACCGGCCAATCGGAGCGCTGCATTCACAAATCGGGGATCCCCTCTCAGAAGCTCGGCCTCGCACCGGCCGGCCTATGAGAAAACCCCTTGATCACGGCCCGAGAACGCATTCTATTTTCGGAATCTAGGCCGGCCGATGGGCGTCTCTTCAGTCGTGTTCCTGCTCGCTGTCTCGGTTTTAGCTCCTTCAACAAAACTTCCAACCTGTCTAGATTATATTTCTCATCTTCAACGCATGTTTTCGCGTTGCAGACATGCTCTCCGTGGCATTCATGCGACTGAATTACTCCTGGCAAGAACTGCAGTAACTCCGGTACTGGTATCAATCAAGACGGCGACCGGAGCGTCGGATTCAACACGGCTGATGCAGATTGAACGCGGCTCGCTGCCAGCTGGAGGGGCACGGTAGGGTTGTTGAGCTACCAAACATGCACAAGGCACAGAGTCGGTTTGGTATTCTGCTGTGGTACTACATTTCCACCGCATTCGCGTCACCTGCGAATCAGTTTCCTCTCTCGCAAGAGAAAGCAGTGGACCAATCTGCTCTTTGTCCTCAGGTTCCGCCGCTGTTGCCGTCAAAGCATACTAAACTTGATATCGTCCTAGATACACTGTACAACCAGAATGTGTTTCAACACAGTGCATTTGAAGCTCTAGGTGGTGCTATTCGTGTACCGTGAGTCGCGCTTTAATAAGACCAAGCTACATGACTAACGTAGGCGGTGCAGAACTGAATCTTATGACGACCTAGGTCCTGTTGGAGACGACCCTCGCTGGGACACATTCGCATTGTTACATGCGTATCTAGAGCGCACTTTCCCACAAGTGTAAGTCTGTCATCAGCTGGGGCCTATTCATTATGACGACGCCATTCAAGCTACGCATCGCTCGAAGTTGCGAAGGTCAACACATATGGTCTTGTCTTTCATTGGCAAGGTTCAGAAGATACGCATCTACCCGTCCTCATCACCGCACACCAAGGTAAGGTGGAGTACAATTCTGAGTAATGGATTCTAGAAGTCTGCGAACATAGACGTGGTACCTGTGGAACCTAACACTGTGGATCAATGGGTACAACCCCCTTATTCTGGCTATTACGACGGTATGCACATGCCTGGGTTTTGATCAAAGCCATACACTGACAGCATGCATGAAAGGTACCTGGATTTGGGGACGTGGTGCTGTTGATGATAAATCTGATCTCATATCGATCCTGTTAGTAGAGTTCTTTTGTCATGAAGTCCCGTCGCTTACGAGGAATGTGCAGTATAACCGTCGACTCTTTGTTGAAAGAGAGTTTTAAGCCAACACGCACCTTCGTCCTTGCCTTCGGATTCGATGAGGAGGCATCCTCTCGCGAGGTAAGCGTTAGGCCTATAGAAAATACGTATTTCCCCGTCCTGACCGTGCCTCTAAACAGGGTGCCGGTCATCTGATCACTTATCTGGAAAGCAGATACGGCACGAATGGCTTTGTAACTTTACTCGACGAAGGAGGTAAGACAGCGCATGAAGTTCCCAATTTGGCCTATTCAGCTGATATGCTGGAATAGGTGGTTATGGCGCGAGTTTCGGCGGCGACATAATTCTCGCCGCACCCTGCACAGGGGAGAAGGGGTATCTAGACGCGCGCATCGAAGTTACGACACCTGGAGGGCACTCGAGCGTTCCGCCCCCGCACACGGTACTTAATAACGTATTTCCGGATGTTCCAGATCTGATTGCGCGCTTTCTCCACAGGGCATAGGGATCCTCGCTGCAGCCATAGTAGCATTGGAGTCCAAACCCCACCCTACATCCCTCGCACGCAATGGCACAGCCTTCGAGATGCTCGAGTGTGCGGCCGCACACGATCCGAATCTGCCTGAGCAAGTTAAGCTACTGGTTCAGGCCGCCAAGACGGACGATGAGGCACTGAGAAGGTTACCCGAGCAGTTGCTCAAGTTGGACCCTGTATTCGCAGCGATTATGGGTACAACGCAGGCTGTTGATTTAGTACATGGGGGAGTTAAGGTCAACGCGCTGCCGGAAAAGGTTGACGCGGTGGTAAATCACCGCATCGCTGAGGACAGGTAAGGCCGGTCAACATACTCAGCATGTCTATCAGAAAATAACTTGAGTGCTTACTCCTCTAGCTCTGTCGAGGAGCTCCAGAAGCGGATGACCGAGATTCTCCTGCCCATCGCCTCCGCAAACGACCTTACTCTCGATTCCTTTGGCGCAAATGTCACCGCAGGTAGTGGGAAGGGGGGACACATGGCCTTGTCCGATGCATGGGCAACTTCTATCGAGCCTGCTCCAAAGACCCCAACTGATTCTGCGTACCCGTATCAAATTCTCTCGGGCACTATCAAATCCGCCCTGAATAGTTCCAAGGTGTATGGCAACCGCACAGTCATAGTGTCGCCAAGTCTCGCAGTGGGTAAGTCACACCCTGGTGACTTTTGAGGTGCTCGTGTTCACATGGACTCGTTTCCAGGGAATACCGGTCAGTACGAGTAGCTTCTGCTGTGATAGACTGATCTGAAGTTTGTATTTGCGGCTGCAGATACCCGATGGTACTGGAATTTGACGAGGCACATCTTCCGTTACTCTCACATCGGAGAAGACGACGTCTATGCCGGTATCCACACGGTGAATGAAGGTGCGATCTTTGAGTATTTGAGCTCTTCCCTCCCTGACAGATTCCGAACGACATGGCTTGATCATCACGCAGCTTTACTTGCCCGCGGCTTCGTGGAAAGGATTAGGTTTCACACGAAGTTCATCCTGAATTGGGATGAATCAACGTAATCCTCTTGGTCCAAGCTTGATGAGGTATGAGTTTTGTGGCTCGATGTCTCTTGTTTTTTTTTCTGTCATATATGGCACTTATAGATCTATAAATCAATGGTACTTTGTGCCAACGAGCATGTTTTTGGACACTTTGGATTCTGGAAAAGGACGTCACTCTATTCAAATGGCTGTGGTTGAAAATTGCTGTATCTGTAAGTACATATCTTGATCCTGCCTTCGTTTCATCAGCGCGTCAGAGCGATGGAATGGTAGAGATGGATGTCATATGCGCATGTTCTCATGCGGAAAGAGTCGCTTCCTAAAGATCTTATTCGGGCGGAGGTAGTCCCTGCAAGATTCTCAATTAGATGTCGCTATCTGTTGACTTTGTAGCATCGTTTGCATGTTCGACCAGTACCTGTCAAGACAATTTCGCGAACCTCATGTAGTAAGTTCATCTTTGTCTGCCTGATATGAACTATGATGCTCACCTCTCTTGATGTCGTTGACACAGTAGTAGTAGTGTGTGTTCAGAGCGCGTTCGGTAAGTTAGTCATATCTACCTTTCGGCTGGTCTCTGCTCTAATGAAGTTACTTTAGTTCGTCTAGGAGACGCAATCGAGTACTCTCTTGTAAATATCAAATTTCAATCAGAGTACACGGTCGATTCAGTTGAGGAGATGGACGCAATGAATGGCGACTCACTGGATGGCTCAATCTGCGTCGATGCAGAGGGGGGTACGGAGATCTTGTCTTTTGTGAGCTCCAGGTTGTGAGGGATGCGTCGATGATGGTTCTCGTCGAAATTTCTGAACTGAGTCACCTCCGCACGTAGTGCACTCATGATCATCACAGGCTTGTAAGGGGAAAGTTCAACAACGATGGGATTAGAAATAATATTGCCCTCCGCAGAACACCACCCACCCGTCATGGCTATGTCAGCTCGAGGCTCTCCTTGATACCAGGGCCAGCCGCTGGGCGAGCGCCAGTTCAGCACTGGCGGAAAAGTCCTCGCACCATTCTATTCTAAACAACGCGAAGGTGAACGCTATCATACTCGAACGATCCAGTTTCTTTCAGTTGACACGTCCTGCAAATTGGTTGATAGGTTGGATTTTCACAATCTACCGCGGTATCATTGGCATCTTGTCAAAAAGTTGATCAGCCATTTTTCTGTTCGATCGGAGGGAAAGCGGTGCTTGCAACAGTTTGCGTTCTAGAAAACACTATATAACATCTTGGTTACTCCGGAAGATGTCTCTTCGTATGCCCTTCGCCGTCCAAGCAACATCCCGTAATGGCACCTCTGACTGACTTCATCGCGCCAGCCGTGGGTATCATGTTACCCCTGGCTTTAATGTGCGTGGATATTCCTACTATAAGAGTTTCTAATTTATGGATGATATTAGGCTTACTGGTGTATTTACCGTGCAAGTATATTTCTATCTATTGGAGTACCACCACGATCCCACTTCGTTGAAGGTTTTCGTGATATTCGTCTGGCACGCATTCTTCGCAGTATGCTGCAAGAATGACCTTCTAAATATTTTCATTGGCAGGCTAGTAGAGTGCACTCAAAGCGCATTTTGCATACATGTGATCCATACCTACATTTCTGGCGATTTCGGAAGTATTCTGGCAGCTCTGCAGACTGTGTGGTACGTGCTACTCATACAGTATTCTTTCGAGAGTGCTCAAATGCAACGATGCTTACTAGGAGTGTTGGGGTAAATTTCTCTGTATCGACAAGACCGTAATGTTAATGAATATTTGGTGTAGGTCTCGGTCGCACTAGAAGTATGTCCGTCTCAAATTTCCGTGAGCCATACTCATCCATCACACAGGTTTGCCTTGTAGCAATGATACAAACGTACGACTTGAGACTCCAACAAAGCGTTGCGCCGTCTCGACGTATAGTAACGCCTCTCTATATAGATTCTACATCTACCGTGCTTGGATCCGTGAGTTTCTGTAAGGCGATGACCCATAGTGCAACGTTAATTGCGTGCACAGTGAGCAAACGAAGCTGGCTAGTTGCTGCGATTCCGGTATGTGACTCAAGCCCATACGACTATCATCTTCATTACTGACAGCTTTCCTGTGACAGGGAGTTATGTTGATTCTTCGAGTTGGTGTGTGACATATTTATATCAGGTATCATGCCTTTGATTTTGGCAAACATTATGATAGGATCTGGCTTGTGTAAGTTGACATCATCGACGCGGGACTTATAGGATCCTGACATACTTGCGCACCAGCGGTAGCTGCACTGACGTAAAAATATGCTCTAAGAAACTTGAAGTCCTGTTGACCTCTTACATTGACGACAGGTACCGTTATACAAATATGATCATATTTCGTGATGCGGAAGCTACTAAGGTACCCTGCATGACACGCATATCCAGGACTTTTAAAACTTATTATATGCCAAAGTACACAGTCAACATTGCGCTGGGGCTCGGAATTGCAGTCGACGTCATGATAGCCGCTTTCCTCACCTATGAGCTGAAGAAAACTGGGAAGAGTTTGCGGTGGGTAGCGAGCTTTCATCGTTCATCTGATGAAACTCAGTCCATTTCGCCCCTCTTCCTCCTCACTCACCTTTGTAGTGTCTCAGTTCCCTATGTTCAAACCATTCTTCTCTATGTCATTGGCACAGGCGCAATCACAGCGTGAGTGTTCATTCCCTCTCTCTCACTGATCCATGACAAACTTGTGATAACGCTCTAGAGCAATGTCTACTGCAATCTTGATAACGGTGCGCCATTCGCATCTGAACAAAAGAAGTCACCCACGAATGTAGATATTAGTACAATACGTTACCAAGGAGCATGTCGTTTTCAGGACTGATTGTGATCATATCTAAATGTACGTTACATGCATCCATCATCTATGTTAGCGAACTCATATACTCTGGTTGCAATTACAGTATATGCGAACACTATGCTGATGAAGTAGGCGGTAACATAATTGCAGTAGTGACCGCATTCTGAACGATAAACAGCCTGAACGCACGCAAGCATATTCGCAACACAGGTAACCAACCTGCCCAGGCGCTCGAACTTGATGTAGAATCTTCTGGGGAACCTCGAACCCTCAGAACGGGATCAACTGCGGACTCCTCATCAATAGAGAGTGCTCATATTGGTGACCAGCGGCGCAAGACGGTATATCCACACATCCCACCAGTGATATACTCGAAAAATGTACAGTCAGCATGATATTAGGTATGTATGCGGTTTCGTATCCAAGTCACCGTTGGCACTAATCATCACTTATACAGAGGTAATGGAGAGCTGCTGAAGGTGCTGCTTTATCGGATACAAAGTTTTGTGCGATGTTCGCCTAGCAAGTCTGTGCCCCATCATTTCCATCCATAATGACTTCCATTTATTTTCTTGCTCTCTTGATCATCCTCAATGCACCGGGTTCGGCTTTCCGCAGGCCTTTCGTGAGCTGGTTCTCCGACATGGGCATGCTTCGAAGAGCGCCTCAGAAGTTTATTTTGAAAAATCCTATTTTCACAGTCTGCGCAGAGCACAAAATTTCATCGGTAACCGCTGCTCTTAATGGCATCGAAGTAAGCAAGAGGATATGAATTTCCGCATTCTGAGTGACACAGACGTAAGTTCCTGGCTAATGCCAACGACTCAAGCAGTCTCAAGCCCAGGCGTTCTATACTAGTAAGCGGGGTCTACGGCTCCGCTCCAACCACATGTCTGCCGCAGATGGCCCGTTCAATTGGAGAACCTCTATAGTATATATACAATATGATGTATTGCACTGAACGTTCAGCGGCGGAAAGACAAGAGTTTTTGGCAGATATAGGTCCATCATGTGTACAGCATTTGCATTCGACATTTTAAGCTGGTATGATGCGGTGGTTGAAGCATATTTACCATAAGCTTGGGTTTGGGTACTAAGGAAGAAAAGACTTACCGTTCACAATTTTGCAGATGCTCTATGTGCAGCATCCTTCCACAACTCAACGACGGCTCTCCAATACCTTCCAGGATCTGCCTTCGCGTGCATGACATGTGGCGTGTCCTCGAATGGCTCCGTTCTTACAGGTATACCTAGCATTCGTGCTTCCTGTATGTGACGCTCTACTGAGGTCGCTGGTATCACTTGGTCTATCTTTGAATAGACATACAGTCGTGGAATGGCGCTATTTCGTGTGCCTCGACAGACGAAGCCGGGTAAGATATCGGAAGAGTGCAGGAGTCTGTAGACTTCGAGCTGAACATGGCCGTTGTGCGAGAAATGAATGTACGAACACAGAAGGTGGAGAAACGGTATCGAAGAATGCCGCAATACCGGATTTCGGACTTGCTCGGTAAAGGCGGAGACCAGGGAGCGGCGGTCATTGTCATCAGGTACGGAATCTAACACCAACGCGATTGGACAAGAGACAGGTTGTACGCATGAGGCTCTGAAACGCCTGGCCATTACTTTCGAAAGCATGATCAGTTGCATGCCCCCGCCTGTCATGTAGAGACAAAACAATGTTAAAACGGTAAAGATATAGTAAAAGGAAAGCCTACCGTTACTTAATATGTGGAGTAGTATACCCCGAAAGCCTGCATTTGATTCAGCATCCCTGGCTCTTTCGAGTATCTCTGCCACAGGTTCTACAGTTTCCTCCTAGTGGTAGAATAACATCCATTCGTGTGTGCTTGTGCATCCAAAATAAATGGCATACCCGTCTTGCCTCCGAGTATGCCCAGGAGAGATCCAGCGTTACCAGGATCACAGTTGCAGTGGGATAAACCGCCTTAAGCGGAGCGATGTACTTCTTCGCTTGCGAGATATTGGCATTAACTTCACCTTCGGTCAGTAGCACATTGTAATCAGCAAACAGCAGGACGTACACCATGCGAAGAGTATTATAACTCTACGCAATACCGTTAGCTTGATATCATCATCAAATATGGAAGGCTGCACATACGATGGGGATTGGCGGTCAACTCTCAAGCCACTGTCGTGTACAGATACAAAGACATTAGAGTTGATTCTCTCCAGTTTTGGGGACGGTGCATTGGAGAATGTAAGGGACATGGATGGTAGGGGGTTGAGTGCAATATCAAACCAATTATCGCAGCCTCATCCGGCTTTTGCTCATCCTCCATGCGTCTCTCACTTGCTCTCTCATTTGTTCGGCCGTAAAGTGCCGTATGTGTGCCTGTGGGGCGTTCCGTCAATCAACGGACTTTCGACCTTGCGCTAAGTGGTTCCATTTTGAGCGAACTTGAGGTAGGCTGATCATGATGGGAGCTAGAGAGACGGCCCGCCCGCTCTAGCACCCATTGAAGATAACTTTAGACCACTGGTGGTTGTTGACTTTCCTTGTCTGGAGCACGTACCTCCCTGGACCTTTTTCGTGGACGCACGCAGGTCGGCGATTCGAGTGCCTGCGGGCCTTGCAGCATACAGCATGATGTTCAAGGTCACTGAAACTTGCAGCAACTATCCCAGAACCACCAAGGGAAGCTGTGGCGCCCCACCATGAAACATTAGGTGTTCCCCTCAAAGTCCATACGCGATTAATCTCGCCACTGCGTCACACAACTACCACTTACGGACTGGGTCGAGCAAACAAGGCCAGTGGATCGAAAATAGAGGGCCATTCATTTAGCTCGTCTGGAGAGACGATGGCGCACTGCAGTTCGAGATACCAGGGGCCACTTCAGTATATTTCCGAGACTTGTACAGTGGAGCACGTGCCCATACCCTTGTCGCACTACTCGCCTGCGTCCTCTCTCGTAGGGTGTAGCGCTTCAGTTACATCACCAAGACCACCCGAACCATAAGACGCATCTGACGCAGGCAAAGATCCATCGCTCGATAGTTCGTCTTTGGATGCTACGTCTTCAAGTCCGTGGTCTGCAGCATTCCCGAAGTTAGCATAGATGACTGTGCGCATACCACGCAGACTCACCCGTTCCGCTGTTAACATCATTAGGTCGAGCAAAGGCTGCTTGCCCCTCTATTTCATCTACTGCGCCCGAATCTTTGCCTTTCGATGCCGTGCTTTCATACGTTGGTGCGCGAATCATCCCCACCACTCACAGGGCTAGCTGCACGGGGGGGCGGCATCGTGCTGCCCCCGACGTCTGCAAATGCGGAGGTTGCATCCCCGCTTTCGGCACTACGAGCGAGCGTTTTCGCCTCTCATTCCACCCCATTCGCTCTCAAGCCCCGGACGCACTTGAGCGAACAGCATCAATTGTTCAAAAACCTCGTCCGGGAATGTTGTCAAAACGGCAGAGGACAGGCCGGTCTGGTGGTCTGCTAAACCTGCTGAACATCCGAAAAAGAATGCAAGATCATAAGAGTACATACGAAGACAAGAAGGGTATCAATATCTTTTTGTAATCGCCGATTTTGTCCTCGTCAACGTCTCGTATGGTCTTCGCTATGCCTGCCCAACCGGTTGGACCGTCCACGGACACATAGCGTATAAATCTGGCAGGACTGGAAGAAAGAATCGGCGCGGATTCATCGGAACAGGCCACCACAGTGATAGACGCGCATAAAGTGATGACCCGGGACGCAAGATACGTATCCTCCTCACTCTTTCTGCGACACGGACGGGCTTTCGAGCTCGCCCCGACGCATTTCGATAGTGCATCGACTGAGGGCACCTTGCTCTCAAAAAGTCAACTGGATACTGTACAGCAGAACCTGAAGGCCCGCACGCCTTGTAGAAAGAGCAGATCACCGCCTGCCAGGGATCCGGCCTCTAAAGCACCCCCCGCTTTCTAAGGGTTACAACCGACCTCAATCCTGGGAGAAACCATACCCACCATGGTGCTTGGAAGAGAACGCGTATTGACTGATATCAAACTTTACAATCCAAATACACCAGAACTAACAGTTACCACTCCTCATGCGAGTTGAGAACGTCTGTTATCATGATACTAATCAACACTGTGCCTAAAGTACAACAGCCATCTTCATCGCATGATGCATTTCGAGATGGACAGCGGTGAGCGCTACAGTGCTACTATATATCTGGCTGACCTTCTCATGCCTCATGAGTAAGGTTCTTCGGATTCAGTGCCTCACGTACAGCTATGGTCGACTCCCCGAACTTCATTGCAGACTCTCTCACGATTTTGATCCCGTTGGCACTCATGTACGTCCATTCATCCTGCATGTTAGTCTAACAGATGTTGAGCGCCACCAGTCTTTCTGGTATCTTTGCGGCGCAAGTATACTTCTACTTGCTGGACTATGAGTCGGATCATGTTTTTCTGAGAACATATGTCGTGTTCATATGGTGAGCTCATAATCATCTTGCCTATGCATTCAGCAGTACTCATTTCGTACAAGGCTGGCCGAGCTCCTGCACAGCGTGTTCTGTATGCATCTGCTCTACACATACATCGCCACCGACTTCGGCAATTTCCAGGAAGTCCAGCACGTAACGTGGTAAGTGTATATAGATGAAAGCACACGTTCCTCTTCTGATAAGGAGGCTCGACTAGGAGTGCTGCGGTAGGTGCATCCACGCCCTGAAATAATATAGCTGATGCCTTATGGTTATCGAAGGCGACCATACTCTTACAAGTAAGCCCATGGCCATCCGGTTTGCATTGCAGGCTCAAAAGTTGCGCAGGCTGTAGTAGTGGGACTGACCCAGTCGTACGTGACGCTTCCAGGTAGATTGTACTTAGCATAACCCTTTGAACAGATATTATCTGTACAGAGTATGGATCTGTAAGTGATAGCATGCGTACCGCATCAGCATGAAGATGCTGAGTAGTCTACGCAGTGTGCAAGAAACGGTGGCAGATCCCCACAATTCCGGTATGTAATGTTCACGGCTCTCGACGTCGTCCTCTGTCTAATTGTCCCATCGTTGAGGGTATCGCACTACTGATCCGCCTCGGTACGAGTCTTCACTTGGAATCTGGGCACCAGTCTGACGTTCTGGGATCCCGAGTGTAGGCTTCAACTTTGGTGAGTGAAATGAGCACATTACTGCGTGTTGACTCGGATCTCACCAAGAATTATGATCAGCAACCGCCTCGTTCCTGTAAGAATGCCCCCTTGTGATGTGACCTAGATATTTACCTACTCGGCAGGTATCGATTCCCCGAGTGGCTGACCTTACATGACAAATCGGCTCTCAAGGCATGTCACCAGGTTAGCATGGACACAGCACTCGGTGACTGATTGGTGTCCGCAATCTAGTATACCGTCAACGTCGGATTTGGGCTTGCAATCCTCGTGGATATGTCGCTGGCGTTCCTTCTAATTTATGAGCTGCGAAAGACGCAGCAAAATGTTCAGTGAGTGAGCCCTCGTTTTCGTTACTAGTGTTTTCTCATATAGGTGGTTTCGGCGTAGGTTCCACATCCCTTACATTCAGCAAGTCGTCAACCATACCATAGGCACGGGAGTGCTGACCGTGCAAGTAAACTGATCTCTGTTGCATGAGCACGGGAGCTAACCAGTACCGTCACTTTTCAGGATATTTTCCCTTGTCGTCTTAATTACGGTAAGCCTGCCTCCGGCCTTCCTGCTCTTTCTCCCTCTGAGCAAGCACCTCAGTTCAACGCCATGGCGACCAACTTGACCTACGCCGGCCTGATTGAGATCTTAACTAAACGTAAGCTTATCTTCATACGGACTTGCTGACCATCTGAGATTTATTTGGCGCAGTGTATGCTATTACGATGCTGGCTAAGTCAGTTCCATGCTGTTATCGGGGTATCGTTTCCTGACTCATCAACGACAGCTTGAATGCACGCAAGTACACCCGCAACACGCCGCCAACCCCGCGGCTGTTCGAGTCCATCGAGCTCTCTTCGACGGGCAAACGTGGAAATGTGGTGTGTCATTCTCCTCCGGATCTCGTTGCACGGTCGGCTCACTGGTTCGCTGTGCAGACTGACAGGCCATTGGAGATCTTGAAGCACACTACGACCATCACTGACCGCGACGACCGTGACGACCGCGATGTGAGTGTCGTGTTTCTACGGGATTCCATGCCTATTCTGATTGGATCTGCCAGGCGTTCGCAGAGGAACAGGAGAATGCGAAAGTCGTCGCTATAGTCTGAGTCTGAATCATGATAACATGATTCTTGTACATGGAGCCGTCATATGTCATATACAGGGACATAGGTATTTAACAAAGAAACACGTATTACAGACTGTAAAAGTACAATAGAAACGTGGGCAAGTTTGAGACTAAGTGTAACGCGGTCCCGCGATGCATCTGACGTAGGTAAAGCAAGTCGAATAGTATATCCGCATTAAATACTTTCGGGTTTCTTGACGCACTTCCCTCTGAGTTCAGATCTGCACAGACGGAGCCATACTCTGGGGTATAATACAGGGGCTGATGTGCATAACCATGCGCTAGCATGTACACTACTAGAACGGGGATATCCGGCGAAATGCCGCTGCTATGAACGAAGATGCGATGTAGACCAAAGTCAACTGGCGTACAGTATATTTCCAGAAAACAGTGAGTGAGAGTGGGACATGTATACGTAGACTAGTCGTGAGTGTAAGCAACGAAGCGAAGGGCGTATAAGACAAAACACCAGTAAGCAATGAAACCAATGCATGATAACTAAGATGAACCGACGAAGAACGGGCGACAAGAATAAGTTATATATGGGTGAAAGCCCAAGTAAGAACGAGTGTCGGTCAGGTCGCGCCTGCGCGCGTCTGTATTGGGGGGAATGCAGAGGACATCGGGGAGACTTGTGGCTGCTGTCCGCTAGCGGTAACATCGCCGTCCAGCGACAATGATGCAGAGCCCAAATTATTCTGAGCACCGCTTGTGCTCGGCGTATTCGGAGCGCCGGCCGACGACGACTGCGGTAGCTTCCCGATATACCATGACTTGAAAAAAATGAGCGTAAGTAGCGTGCCGTCGCACCGCACAAACGATGACTTACCGGCACCCAGCCACGTTCCCCGCTTTCCTCTTTGACAGCCTGAGATATTTCCGTCAGTATGGAAATCAGAACGGAGAAGGAGAGGGCGCACGTAAGACCAGTGGTTATAGCGCTTAAATACGCGTAAGGAGTCGTCCTTAGCAAGGTCTAGTTCTTCGTCACCCTTCTTCTTGTAGTCCATCAAGGCAATGCCCGGGAAGCTAGTTGACAGTATACTGAGAGGTAGGATAGGTGTTGCACCATCGCCAGAGTTTGAGCCGGAGGCGGCACCTTTGGCAGTGGCTTCCGCGATAGCCGTAGCCACAGGCACATTAGTCTCAAGAAGGCAGCCAGCAGGTACCCAGCCCTGTTTGGCCTCGTCTGGTTCTACGACACCGTTCGCATTTGGATCGTGTTGTACCACCCACCACCCGCGAGCACGTGACAAGATAACAAAGGTGTCCCCTCTGTACATAGTTAGCATAAATGCACAGACAGAACAGACCAATGACTTACACGACCACATCAAATTCGTCCTCCTGCTCCGCCATATATGGGTAGATAGCTACCGCGTACGAGATACCTGTCGAATTCGGGATTTCACGCGAACTCGAAGCGGTCGTGCTCTCGTTCGCATCCGCGGAGCTGGATACTGCAGTTGCGCTGCCCTGTGATTGGTCTTCCAGACCATTCTTTGTCTCCACGGCAGGCGACATGATCTCGGGCCAACCCGACTGAGCGTTGGGCCCACCTGTCATTAAACCTGGAGCGACACCGTTGACATGGCTATTGACCTGGAGCTTTGGCGGTCGCGTGCGATCCTGAGACGCTTGGTGGGCATGGCCCTGTGACGACGATGAGTTCCCAGTCAATGGTGGCGACTTCACAGAAGTCGTATCAGACGCTTTACGCGCCGCTTGCTTCTGCTGCGCAACCGCAATCGGAGAGCGTATATCTTTGATGTGTTTCAGCATGAACACAGGATTCTTCTTCGCGTCTTTGAGTTTCTGGAAAAGCAAAAGCGGCTTTTCGTCGTAGCTGAGGCAGCGTTCAACCCGATTGCCTGGAAGCAACTTCAGTTTACGCCCGTGGAGGCTGGATTGGTGCTCACCTGGTGAGCCGTAGCAGATGAACATCGCGTAGTTCTGCCAATCGTCGTTGTTGATCTTATATTTCTTGAGTGCAGCTGGCAAGACCTTCCATGCGGGGTCGTCAAGGCTAACTTTGAAACTCTTCAAGTTGTCTGAACTATCTTGTCTGGACGGTTTCCCATGACTGGTCGACTGACTACTCGAAGGTCCCGCGCTAGTGCTAGCCGTGGAGGGACCGTTTGAGTGTGAGACCGAGTCGCTCCGAGACTTCTCAGGGTGACCCGATGTCCGAGAGCTGCTCGGATTGACGTCGTGCTCTGCACGCTGTGGTGATGATTGCGGCGTCTCAACAATAGTCTCACTGACAGTGGTTGACTTTGTTGGTGACCGCGCGGTCTTAACAAAGGATGCCCACTTGAATGAAGGTGCACGATTTACCGGACTTTCCGCCTCATTCTAAAAGGAACAGTGAGTCTCTGATATACATCACCATCAAAGCATTGACCAACCGTTCGGGGAGCTTGAGTACGGAGACTATTGACGTCCTCAAGGCATAGATGTAGAGTCTCGGAGAGGCGCCGATTCTCTTCTTCGAGTACGCGTAACCTTTGTCCTGTGACATTCCAGACTCAGGGTACTCCCGACAAAGTGAACGAAAAGGGACACGACCTTGTTCCTTCAACAGGTCAGCTAATTTATCAACTGTGACACTCTCCTGCCGTTCCTCCACCTCAGCTGAGACTTCATGAGTTCGGAGCCGTAAGTTGTTGATGAAGAACGTACAAGGTGGGATGTAATCGTCCGGCCCAATGGGTATTTGCTGCACTAACTTGAGCTGATAGACGGCTTTGAGGATCGACAATCTCTGCCCGATAGTCGTAATCCCAGCGTCCTTCAAATCATCTGCAGTCGCCATGCAAAGGATATCCCCAGAGATACGATGCTCTAGGAACACCGTCAGCGATTCAATGGCCACTGGTCTCGGAACGGATGCACCTCGTATTTGCTTCCCATACTGCGAGTAGCCTAGGGTCGTAAGCCATGCGTGAACATCGTTCTCGTCCCACTGCGTGATGTCTGCCTTGAGCTCGAAGGACGAGACGTCCATGAGTGCAGGATTGGAGGAGGATGCGAGTCTAGCAGCTTGAGAGTGTGAGTAGAGTGATACTGCTCACTTGAAGCGCCGAGACGGCAGTTTGGATATGCGTGGGAATAAAGCTGGTGGTCGCAGTCCTGGTCATGGGAGGTCCCCCAGGGACCTCTAACACCGCTGCGTCTTGCAAACCACAGCCTCTTTGAACGGAAGAAAACAAGATCTGTAACCATCATCATCCATCGTGGTGAAACTCCTGCTAAGAAGGAACTTAGTTGCACAAGAGACTGCACTGTGAACACCCAGATATCCCTGGTTTCTTCAATCCGCAGCGAGCTCAACTCATCAAACGCCGTCGCCATGGTCAGCCCCCTGCAATGTGATGAGGGGCGGCTGCCATCCTTTTACGATGGTTCTCATCTTGGGAACCAATGACTGCACTATCCCTTCAGCACATGTGTCAGAACTCTTATAACGAGTCGGTACCTAGGCAACGTCGGGCGGATCGGCACTGCATTGGCTCCCTGTAGCAGAAACTCTGCGAGGGCCTTGAGAACCACGTCTTGAACGTGCCTTGTCTGATGCAAGTTGCGAATTACTATGGCTTCCGTGCTTCAGCTGCGTTCTGCGCCGCCTTTTTTTTTTTTTTTTTTTTTTTTTTTGCAATCAATAAAGTACAGTTTGAACACCTCGCCATGCGCTTATAAACGAACATGCTGCAATTACGACTCTAGTTACAGATACCACTGCTGGTGCACATTAGGTCCCCGGACATGAGTTCGCTATTCAGTCACAAATTGGTTAAATTTTGTATCTGATGGACGCACGAGGCATGCTTTTCTGACGTGTTAGTACGGTGTTACTGTGAACCTGGCTATGCGAATGGCGCTTCCCTTTAGCCAAGTATGGCGGGTGATCTCGACACGAATCCGCTTTTTTTTTTCATTCCTCCCTGCAACCTTGCTGAACATCTGCAAGTTCTGAGCTCATAAGAATATCTTTTGCGGTACCCCCGGTACCGGTTAAGAGAGGATACATGAGGCGGATAAACCTAAAATGGTAAAAAACTTGCCTGCCGTATATGGAAACTTTTTCTTCGCCTTATTGGGATGCCATGTTCACCCCGAGCGCTCTTGCTCTTGTTCAGTTTGGTTTGGACTCGTTCGCTCGATTATGATCGCTCCTTGCGATCGCTCCTTAGATGTGGCGGTAGATTGCAGTCGCGACTATAGGGGATGCAGGCCTCCTTTATAATGCTTGAAGATTGGGGGCTTCTGTCCCCCGCACTCTGCTATCATGACTCACAATCTTCCTCCAGTCGATTACATGTCGCAGGGTCGCACTGTGGTTCGCGCGGGTCGTCGTCCTATGAGGTATTTATCGGTCTTTTATTGAGGTTGGAGATGGCTGATGGTTTCTAGCCTGGGTTCCTTGTATGCCCTTCAAGGAGATGCCCGTGCTCCGGAAGTCCGTGCGTTTGTGATGAGCTGCGGGTTGACGGTCTTCTTCGTAACAGTTGGTCAGCACTGTTATGTTGTCATTGGAGTGCAGGAATTTCAAGCTCGTGGTGGTCACTGGTACGTGGCATTGTGCTCGCGTTTCTTGTACTGATCTGGGCATAGTCATCTGCTGTCCGCGGGTGAGACGTCCCCTGTACCCCGGAGGAGGATGTGCGGTGCACTTACGTCGTACTTGTGGCGTCGGTTCACTGCATTGGAGCGTCCGTTGTCTGGTACATTGCAACGTGTACGTGCTGTCCGTCCCCTGTTTTTCCTCACATGCAATCCATTCCCGGAGGACGACGACACGATCATTATATTGGATGAAGTATCAATTGTATCTCGTTCGTCTCTCGTCTTGTACAGTACTGTGTTGGCCCGCGCACTGGCATGAGTGCACATAATAGACTTTGTCTGTCAATTTGGCTGTACATCTCAATGTATTTTCCTTTGCACCGCAATCCCTGCATCTGTGATGTGAGCCTTTGTTCGAATGAGTCGTTTCGTCAGCGGTGTGAGCCAGCGAGCGTCTGTGACTGCCAGGTTTGTCATGACCGTGGTCGCGCACAATTGCCGGCGCCCTTAGCTTACAGGCTACTACTTGCATTCTGTGCTACTTGCGTTCCGTTACGGATTCATTCTGTGCGCTCGGTCGTAACCAAATCTCATTAGTCGTAAGCAGTTGTTGGCTGTTCGTCTACGCATGTCGTGATTGAAGATTGATAATCAGGTGTTCTCGCCGTTGCCCTGATCGTGGTGACCACCACATTTGCTTTGAACGATTGCTGTAAAGCGTTATTGGCGGGGTCTATACAGTTGTATGTCGTTCTCGTTTGAAGGTGGTTTTTGTCTTATTGTTTCGTCAGATCATAAACACCGCCTTTCACCTACTTTCGCTCTACTTGTCATCGTCGGCTGCTCCGGGATGACAAAGTTTGATATTCTTGCCAAGGGACTTGTGTCTACAGTCCCTGACCGAAACACACGTCGTGTGGACCGTAAGAACTTCATGTTCGCCGTAAAGCGGGCATGTAGTTTGAATAGGGCACTGCCCTTCGTGGGAATGCGTTCAGCATGCCTGCTTCGAAACGCCCCTTGGGCGGACCATGTCCCGTCGATTCGCGGTCGTGGATTGAACTGCGGCGGAGGCTTGCGGCGGCCTTTGCCTTACTTGTTTGTCGCGACATTCGAAATTGTATCTGGTACACTGGATGGTCTATGCGATGGTGATGTATTGCATGTTCTTCGTCGTGCACGCGCCGAAGATGATGTGCCGGCTGGTCTGTCGACGGTGCTCGCAAGAATTCTGTTGAGATATATCTATCAGTACTTGCCTCGTGCGGTTTTAGAAGCAGCTGCCCGTGCTCACCACATTGCGCTGGGCCGTAACAGATCTGTGACTTTATTGGATCGGCTCATTGAAACTCATCAGTGTGGTGTGGACTGTGCTGTCGATGCATGGATCTTGAAACGTCCTCTTTTCAGTGCACAAAACCCCTTCCGCATATTTTCGAGCCCTATAACTATGCCTGCGCAGACCATTGCCGTTGCGGCTGATCCTCCTAATACAGGTAAAATGCAGCGCATCAGATTTCTTGATCCTGTTGTAGCACCAGTTAACGCCCCGGTCCCATTCAAAGTGGGTGCTGATACACAGCGTTCGGCTGGGAGGCGTAAAGGTCTAGAGAGGGGGAAGATGAGGTTTGTTTCACCTATACTCGGTGAAGAGGCCACAGCAGAATTAGACGGTGCCTCTGAGCAGTTCAGAAAAGGTCGTGCAGATTATTCTACATTCTCAGACCGCGACGGCGGACACGGTGCGGATGGCGTTTCAACCACACCGAAGGACGTCGTGGATGTCGACGATTTGTTGCATGATGAACCGTTTCCTCCTCGAAAACCGTCGATCTCGTTGCTCGCTGACATTGCCCGGGGATGGGTAGAAGATTGTCAGGAGTCTGTATTGGCCGAGGCTCCTTGTGCTGTATGTGCGCAGTTGGTGTTAGAAGTAGAACGAGAAGTAATGGACTTACAACACGAAAGCTTTGACATTCTACGTGAACACGAGCAGGACGTCGTTTCTTGGCGATGTGGCGTTGCGAACGAGCGCACGATCTTATGCCAATCAGCGGTTGACAGTACAAAAAATATAGCATATGTTTGTAAGAAATGTTACAATGCATTGTATAAACAATTCGTTATGCCTCGCTGCGCCCTGGCTAATGGGCTGTGGTTGGGTCCAGTTCCCGAAGAACTGTCAGAGTTAACCATGATTGAGAAGTGTATGGTGGCACGCTATCGTCATAATGTATGCGTTGTTACCCTTGATAATGGTGCTAGGAAGCTGGCCGCGAATGCGGTTGTTTTCTCGCAGCCGGTCGCGAAGTTCTGTCGGGTTCTGCCTCCATCCCGAGATGAATTGTCTGAGGTATTAATCGTAATATTTACAGGTTCGTGTGTGCCTACCGATGAGGAGTGGAAGCGCACGCCGCTGCTAATTAGCAAGCGTCGCGTATTACGCGCTTTGCATTGGCTTCGGGATCATCACCCGAGCTATAATGACTTGGTAATATCGTATGAGAATTTGAATTCATATCCAGAGAGCGAACCACCCGTTGCGTGGTACCATCGCCCTGTTTCTGATGGCGTTCCTGCAGCAAGCCTGTCAGTAGCAGAGTCCTCGGAAGACCGTGGCGTGGACGATGGTCCTTGTCCGTTCGCGGTCCATGGTGTGTGTGTAGAGCAAATCACCGAGATGGGGGCGAAGGCGCGAAAGCTTCTTGCTGCTCAACATTTGCTAGATAAAGGACGACTGCTTGCGTATGGTCATGCGTCACACCCGGAATCAATCTATCACAATCCTGAGCTTTATCCCGGTATGTTCCCGTGGTTGTACCCTTACGGATATGGAGGATTTGAAAATTCCCGCATCTCGGTCGGTATTGCTCGTCGGACACACATAAAATGGTGCATGAATTACTATGATCGGCGCTTCCAGGTAGACGAGTACTTCCCTTTCTTGGTCTTCAATCAAGAACAGATTCGAGCGTGTTCGCGAGGTGGGTTTGTCTTGACCGAACGGCGTAATTACGGTCCTTCGGTAGAAAAAATCTTGGAAGTCGATTTGGACATTTTGGCGGAACTGGTAGAACGCGGAAAGCGCGATGGCTTTGTGCGATCTGAGAACGAGGACGAGAAAAGGTGCTGGCAACTGCTTTCTGTGATAGAGCATGTCGCAGGACACGTCGCTTGGTCTGGAACACGTAGAAAATATCAACGAGATGATATCCGGTCCATGATCATAATGTACGGCGTACCTATCTTCTTTATTACGTTCGCTCCATCGGAATCGAAGAATCCGTTGTGCTTGTTCTTATGTGGAGAAGCAATTGATTTGACGGATTACTTACCGATGCAGTCCACAGATAAGGAACGGTTGACTACTGTGGTTCGTAATCCTGTGGCGTGTGCAAAGTTCTTCGATCTTATGGTCCGTTTATTCTTGAAACATGTGCTCCGAGTCGACAATGATGGCGATGGATTGTTCGGAAAAACTCAGGCGTACTACGGTACAGTTGAGCAACAAGGACGTACCACGCTTCATCTTCACTTATTGTTGTGGATTAAAGGCTCGTATTCGCCGCAGGAGATTCGCGACCGTGCACTGGATAATAATTCTACATTCGCAGGGGAAATTCTGCAATGGTTAGAGGCATGCCATCAAGGCGAGTTCAGTACAGGATCCCAAGGGGAACTAGAACAGCGTTTGTTAGATAAGGGTCGTCCTCGTCCTAAACAGCGCCCGAAGCCTTGGTGGCCGAACCCTAGTACTGCTTTGCCGGAGCCTCCGCCTGAAAATGCAAGTGAGTCAGATTTAGAGGAATGGATGCAAAAAGTGATCGCCATCACCGATGAAATACTGTGCGTTACAAACGTTCATTTGAAAGAGCATAGTAAGGGCTGTCTCAGGCCTCCCGATTTTATATGTCGTGGTCGCTTTCCGCGGCTTCCCTTGTATCCGTATTCATTCGTTGAACCAGAGACCGGCGCCCTTCGCTTGAAGAAGAGCGAATCATGGGTCAATACTTTTAATATTTTGCTTACATACCTTATGCGGTGCAATACGGATGTGACTTCTTTACTTTCGGGCACGCAAGTACGCGCAGTAATAGCTTATGTTACCGACTACGTCACGAAGATGAGTTTGAAGTCTCATGTAGTATTCGAGGCAATTCATACCGTCTTGAGCAATAATGCTGATATCATTTCTTCAACTGCGAATCGTACTGAGGCAGCCCGCCGGCTCGTCGTGAAAGTGGTGAATGCTTTAACTGCGCAACAAGAAAGTGGCGGGCCTATGGTATGCGCTGACTTACTTGGTTTGCCCGATCATTATACTGGATGCAATTTCCGTGTTTGTTACTGGTATTCGTATGTACAGAGAGTCTTGGACACGTGGGCTGAAAGCTCGGAGCCAAACAGTGGATTACATAGCCGAGATAACGTTCAGCTGTCATCTAGAGACGGTGAGATTGTCGGGTACTGCAAGGTTGATGATTACATACTTCGACCGAACAAACTGCGTTTCATGTGCTTATTCGACTACTTACGTCGCACGGATGTGGTAAAAATTAATGATTCTATTCAGCGAGCTCTTGAAAAGACCGATGACGATGTCGACGATCGCCCTATGGAGGGAGAAGACAGCGTGTCCTCGGACGATGAGAGCGAAGACATCGATGACCACGAGTCGACCACGCGTGACCACACGCAGCGATATTTCCGCTTTCGCACTGGGCATCCTAAATGCAATACACATGTTGTCAAATTGCTCAAACCGGAGCAGTTCGTCGTACCTAAGATTGTGGGCGTCATGTTGCCCCGCCGTGACGGTACAGATCGTGAGGCGTATTGCCGTGCAATGCTTATGTTCTTTAAGCGAAGTGGATGGCGCTCAGGCGCGGAATTAAAAGATGAGAGCGAGTCATGGGAAGACGCGTTCGATTCTTATGATTTCCTTGAACGACATAAACGCATCATGAAGAATATGAATGTTCTGTATGAGTGCAAAGACTCACGGGATGACTACGCGGCGGACCGCCGCGCTGGTATTCGTCGTGGATCCCTTCCCGACTTCCTTAGTGACGACATCTTGAACGATTTAGACCAAGCCCGGCATGACGATCTTATTCTAAATGAGATGGTTGGATCAGAATACGTGCATGCGGACCAAGAGCATGAATATGAAGGACGGACGACAGCAAAACACAGGAGGGACGCTGAGATGATGGGTGATTACTTACAAGAACTTGATGCACAAGGGAGACATCTCTTCCCCCGCAATGTAGAAGCTGCGAATTGGTTGGAGATCGCGCCTCGCTCGCCGTTCCTATGGAAGGATATTCTTAGCTCTGCCAGGGACGAACTAGTTCGGTCCCGCTCGGAAGGTAACCACTTACCACAAGATCAGTCCCACGCATCTCGTTTTGTTTTCACAGAAGGACAAGTCAGATTAGTTACGGAAGATCAATACGAGCGCTATGAGCGCGGAGAACCATTGGAAAAGGCGATAGACACTGAGTCGCCAGTTCATATAGAGAGCATAGCCAGTCGGTTTCAATTGAACCGTGAACAGCGCCGAGCGTTCGCAATTGTCGCCGTACATTTGTCTCGAAGGATTCGGCAACCGTTACGGATGTATTTGGGGGGAATGGCGGGCACCGGAAAGTCGCGGGTAATACATGCTTTGACTTTATTCTTGGAAGAACGGAAGGAGGGCTATCGTTTTGCATTAGCGGCGCCTACAGGCGCGGCTGCTTGTTTAATAGGTGGTTCGACTTACCACACGTTATTATCCATTCATCCATCGGGGCATATATCTTTACGACAACTTAGCCAAGTCCGAGATAAAATATCGCCCGTGGATACGTTGTTCATTGATGAGGTGTCGATGGTTGGATGTAAAGCCATGTATGAGATCAGTGCACAGCTATGCAATGCTTTCAACTTACCGCTCGACTCTTTCGCCGGTCGTAATATGATCTTCGCTGGGGACTTTTGTCAACTTCCCCCCGCAGGCGGCGAATCCGCATTGTACAGTTCGCGGATATGCTTACAAACCGAAAGCACTGCGCGCGCCCCTCAGAAGAACGCACTCGGTCGCTCATTGTGGCATACGTTCACTACCGTGGTAATCCTCAGGGATAATATGCGACAGATTGGCCTGAGTGAAGAGGACATGAGATTTCGAACGGCTTTGGAAAATTTGCGATACGGACGGTGTACTAGTGAAGACATTACACTGTTCCGTAGCCGTGTTGTCGGCTTAGAACCGGGTAGGCCTCATATCGGCATGCCGGAGTTTCGAGATCAGTCTATCGTCGTCGCGTGGAACTCGCATCGTGATGCTATTAATGAGTTGTCAGTGCACCGCTTCGCGGCGGAAAGAAATCTAACACTTCACCGCTTTTATTCTCGCGACAAGGTGAAGCCTTCATCAATGCCTGAATCTATGCGACAGGCTATGCTCTTGGTGCAGCGGGAGTACAGCGCTCGCAGTACATATGCTGCGATGGTCCACAATCTTCAAGAGAAGTTATGGGAGTTGCCACCTGCTGCGACAGATCATGTACCCGGTGTACTACAATTGTGTGTCGGCTTACCGGTATTGCTTAAACAAAACGAGGCAACCGAATTAGGCGCGACGAATGGCGCGGAAGCCTTTGTTGAGTCTTGGGACGCCGAGATGATGTCGTGTGGTAAGGAAAGACTGTTGACTGTATTTGTTCGGTTAGCAAATCCAGTGAGAGACATCGAGCTGCCAGGCTTACCTTTGAACGTTGTGCCCGTTGTAAGCTGTGCAGATGATATTACCTGCTCCATGACCAACGATAACCCCCTTGGTGTTACTCGTGAACAAGTGCAATTACTTCCTAATTTTGCGATGACTGACTATTCTGTGCAAGGCCGGACACGCCAGTTCAATCCGGTCGATTTGCGAAATTGCCGCGGTCATCAGTCTATATATACTTGTTTGTCCCGAAGCTCTACTTTACAAGGCACGCTAATTTTACATGACTTTGACGAGCGCCGGATTGTGGACGGTGCTTCTTTAGACTTGAGGCGGGAGCTACGCGAATTAGAAATTTTAAACGATATTACACTGCGCAAGTATGAAGGTACATTACCTGCTAGTGTACAAGGCAGCGATCGGTCTGCACTCGTCGCCTCTTATCAGGGCGTTTTCGGCATCCGACACGTCCCTAATGGCGTGCACGAAGCCCTTCAATGGCACTTCGCCCCCGCTGTAGAGTTGAGGCCCCCCGTGGCCCCCACAACTTGGAAAGTTGTGCAAAAGCAAAAAGAGAGCGAGGATAAGTCGAAAAAACGACGGCGAAATAAGAAAAGTACTGCGCGATCTGGAGAAGGTAAAAGACGGAAAAAAGCCTCGACGCAGGGTCGTCCTGCTAACGGGGCAACGTCCTCGGTTGTCCACGCCGGACTGTTGTGGGATTCTCAGAACTGGAGTTGTGCTTACGATTCTGTCCTCACGGTGCTTTGGAATACGTATGCTGAACTAGGACCTTGGTGGTATACAGGACAAAGAGGCAACGACATCAGTTCGATGGTAGTTGACTTATTCGCTCGCGTGGCAACCGGCGAAGAGACGCTCGCCCACGTGCGCGATCTGTGCGTGACGTGGCGGCACAACGCCAACCGCTTCAGTGCCCTCGACTTGGACCTGTGCTTACAGCCATCGACTCTCTGGTAGATTTGTTGACCGCGCCTACAGCATCGTACGGCGAGCACGTATCTCGTTGCAGGACGTGTTACAGAATCGATCATGCTACGGCCGTCACCTCATACATTTGGTCGTCTGCTTTCAACTCGCACAATCCCCAGTCGATGCACACTGATACCAATATGTTGATATCATCCTTGGTCGGTGAACGCGGCGCACGCAACTGCACTCACTGCAACTCTGTCAGATCAGTGTCAACTTTTACTCGTTTCTTAAGAGTTCCTCCATTCCTATTTCTGGAAATTCCTGCGGAGGACTCGAGGTACCCTCAATTGACTATCGATCGGCATCTCGTACTGCCTTTAAATGGCGTGGACAAGACCTATAGGCTATTTGGAATCATTTACTTAGGTAGTGCTCACTTTACCGCGCGATTTTTCATGAAGAACGGCAGTACGTGGTACCACGACGGCATCACATGCGGCGCTGTTGCGACTGAATGTCCTCCCGATGTTCCCTTGCATGTGGCAGAAGGAAGAAAACCATGCATGATATTGTACGTGCGGGTAGACTAAGTATTACTCGACTTCCATTTCGCCGTCCTCCCACACCATATCGTCGCGAGTTGCAACACGCCTAGAAGGCGCCGGTTTAGACTTCTGCACATAGGTGAGCACCGGACTATTTCGTGGGTAAAAATACTACTTACCTCTTCGGTCTTGCTCTTTCCACTTTGCAGGCGAACGATTCGGGACATCGCGAAGCTGACTTTGACTTCTTCGCCTGCCGGACCGCGACTCTTGTAGATCTTCGGAAAGACAGTCACGTCGACAAAATCGCCTACTTTAATGTCCAACCATGAAGCCGCGCGCGGAAGACCCGACGGCGCCAGCGTGCCAAACCGGATCTTCTCAGTAACGAGCCACCGGTGCTGGATGCGGCGTGCATCCCCCCGATGGATCCTCGGATGGTTTCAAAACGCTGACTTGCTTATGCCCAGGCCGACACTGTGTTGTCGTGAGTGAATTTTTCTGTTGTCGACAACATTGACTTACCTTTTCGAATACGGACCTATATAGGTGAATTCTCTTTGTGTTTTGTTCCGTAATATTTCGACTCCGCATACTCTTATGTATCAGCTCACGAATACGGTTCAGACTCTCGCCTTGCTTAGAGAAGACCGCCTCCTCGTCTCCTCCGTATAATATCAGCTTTTGGCGTGCACGTGGAGCATCGCCCTCCGTTCTACCATAAATCATTTCAGGGGATCTCTGCTGGTCAAGGAACGAAACCACGCACTTTTTCCAATCTCCGAAGGGGTCTAATTGCGCTGCCTTTACAAAGCCCTGGAGACGGATACCGACCTTCAGCATTTCTCCATCGACCGCGCCGTCTGGAGTGGCGTGTAACAATTCGTCCTCTGGAACTCTTTTGTCGTTCCAATGTTGGACGAACGCCCACGTCATAAGCGTCTCCAACGTCTCCGGTATTTTCTCGACCTCATCCATTTGCTCGACAGACTTCTTGTCCTGGCCGAGACGCGGGCGCTCGGCAGACCAAAGTGTGTGGATGGGCCTTCCCTCGGCTTTAACATTGTATGTCAGTACAGTCACTCTGCTAGCAGTACCAGTGCCTCGTACCAATAATGTGGCTCATGTTGTCCTGTAGAACCTCGTGAAATCCCCCCCCCGCGCGGACTTCCACGTCTCCACCTTTTTATGAGCCGTACACGCCATCGTGCGTAACGGTTTCTCGGCGCGGGGAGCATCATTCTCGCCGCGGCGATTAATGTCGAGTTCAGTCCGTGATCGATTGTATCCCGTGGCATTCGACCTATCGCACACGCTCCTATACTCGAAACGTATGTGACCCTTTTCTGCTATATGCACAGCCCCGATGACATTATTGTTTGTTATAGGGGTGTATCCTTACCGCTAGGAGACTGGGTCCCGGTCAAACGCACCGAACCGGTTATGTGCTGTTCAGGTTAGGGTCAGCCATTTTTTATATATCTCACCGATTCCCTTACTGTCTGCTTTTCCCTCGGTTGTTCCTGTAACAATCTTCTCTAGTTCGCCTTCGCACCATGACTGCCACCACCGGAAACCGTCGCTCCAATGGTACTGCAGATACGCGCGAGTCAAAGCGCCTGAAGTACGCCTTTCCCTTCCACCTTGTATCTTGATGCTAACAGTCATATTCAGGCGTCACGCCCGAGCAGAATGATACGCATGTCATTCTAACGGACACTAACCCCGCGGCTTCCGAAGCCAGGTAAGTCATGTAATCCTATGGATCCGCTTGCACTCACCCGCCACATAGTTCGGACACGGCTGGAACTGAACACTCCGCCGACAGCTTGTCCGTGGTTACTAAAGCCACCACCGACAAGGACACGGACACGGCCGCCTTGGGTACTGAACCCCCGACTTC
>JANHOG010000800.1:0-11767 GCA_027627325.1 Phlebia brevispora
CCTGCATCATCCGTCACATCGGCGTTTCCTGCTCCTACCCCCATAGTTCCGAGCTCCAGCATCGGTCTCGAAGATGGATCCAGCGCGTCGAGCATTTCGCCTTTCTGCATACTATAAATAGCCCGTGAGGCTGTGGGCGGATGCGAGATGAGCGTATGAGTCGTCTTCGTCACGACCGCAGTTCCCGGAGATCCAACACCGCGCCCCGCTACGCCATCTGGCGGCGCAGTGTACGTGTACGTGTTCTTGTCAAGCCATTTGTCCAGCGCGGATACAGCATCTTTGGCTCTTTTCGTCTTCTCCCGCTTTCCTGGCCGACCCTTCTTCTTTGGAATTCCAGCTGTCGTTCCCTCTGGTGTCGCCTGTCCGAGAATAGTAGCAGGATCCGCGTCGTCTTCTATGAAATACTCCCTAGGAATATTGCTGGGATCTTGGGGGCGTAGGGAGGCATCCGGTAAGACATGAAAGATCTGCGCGTCCAAAAGGACAGACAAAACATGTGTCGTGTATGGCCGTAACGGCACAAGATGTGATTCAGTCAAGGAGGACGGAAGAGCGGGAAGATTTCTATACACGTCTGTGTAAGCTAGAATCAGGCTGCGTGTTCTTCTTAAGGAGCGGACGTACTAATAGGCAGATCGACGTGTTGTACCCCGTGCAAGGAAGGTGCAGACGAAGACGGCTGTGTAGAGAAGAACGTGTACAAGCCGAACAATGCAACAACCATCGCCAGAGGGTTAGTATTCTCCACAAAGTACTCTATACTTCCGTCAATTCCATACGGTAAGCTTGATATGAATAGTACTTACCAGCGAATAGTCTGAATGTCACCCTCACAAAGCTCTCTCTCGCTCTTGCATCAAAGACCTTTAAGTGAAACCAGCACCAACCTTGTTCACTCCATACCCGCTTAAACAGCGCAAATGGCTGTTTCAGGTCGCTCGTGAGGTACTTCTCAGCGAAGAGACGAACAAGGTGGGCTATGTCTTCTCGCAGCGGGTCCACGAAAAGTGACGAAGTGAAATACGAGGGCTGCAGTGTTAGGTCTCCTCTACTGACTGTTGGAGCTGATCTTGTTGACATTGTCGTACTAGTCTGTAGACAATTCTCGTGTAAGTTTGAGAAAGCCGAAGTCAATTCGCAAAGCGTGGGAGACGGGCGTCTTTATATGAAGCTCCGCTTCTTTCGCTCTCACGAATCACGATGCTTTTTCGAATTTAGCCAATCAGGACAGGGGACCGGATATCGAAAGGCACTGGCTGAGAGTGTGCCAAACTTTTTGCTAAGCCGTCCACCCAAGCTCAGTCGCTTGAAATGGCTTTTGAACGAATGAAGGTTTATATTTGAAGGCGCACTCTACTGTACAACTATATGTCTCATCTTGCGGACGTTACGTTACTGTACGCTTTCTCGCGACGCGACGCGTCGCGCTTACGCAGTCGTACGTGGCGCGCAATTTCACACCAATCGCTCCAATGCGTGGCCTCCTTTGCTGTACTTCAGCCCTAAACCTGAATGGGTGACAGATATCACTACCAGAGCCACAAGCCAGGTCCCGTCCAACTACGATTGCAAGGTAAAATAAGGGACCGATACTCTACCGCGACGTCTCCGAGACCTCCGCTGGCGTTTTCGCGACACCATCTCTCTTCACCTTGCACCCGCGCTCGAGATCTCCTTGCTCTCCACCTCTGCGGATCCCTTGGCCTCGTCCTGATGCACTGCTTCTCCCTTGTCCTGGCACTCGGGATCGTCCGTCGTATCCTTTGAGCTGCATTGGTCCTTGCCTGTATCATTCCCGTCCGTATTGGTATCGCCCTGGTGCAATACTCCATCGATGTCATTGTTGCTGCTGGCAGCGCGGTTCGTCTAGCTCCCTGGAACATCCAAGGCATTGCCAGTATCATCTGAATAAGGAGGTATAACGGTACCGGGATTGCTCCCTGTGCTAGATTGCACTTTAGAGCCGTCCAGCTCGGGTACCTGGAGTTTTGGCCTTCTCCTTTTGAGACTATGAACGAAGCGTGGGTGTTTTCTGACGAGTTCCTTGGTGAACTCTGCAGACCAGTACGTGACATAGGCGAACCCAATGTGAGGTGTGAATCGATGCTGGATGTTGTCTACCCAACGGTTATACTCTGCATCGCTGTGGAACTCCGAATATGGGGGGGATATGAGTCCTGCACAGCCCAGAAGAATCGCCTGAAGTACATTCGAATTCATAGGATCTTTGAAGGTTCTATTCCAAGGTCCATTCCATGTGTTTAGGGAGCTCGGGGGACCAATAATGTGAAACGGTAAGAGAGCGATGGCTGCCAATGCACACGCTATCTCCCGACCGTTCCATCCGATCCGGCCAAAGTCAAGGGCAATTTCCTGCTGCATTATGAACAACTTGAGGTAGATGTAGGTGTCGACGTAGGAACCCAGGACACGTAGGGAGACGTCTTCGCAGCGCGACAGACTTGTTCCAAGCGAAAGTATATCGCGTGGTTCGGCGACCATGACAGAGAAGTATTTTTTGTAGATGGTAAGCTCGCAGTCTTCAACGACAGGTGCGCCGAGGCAGGCGAGGTTGAATCTGTATTCTTCTGGCGTCTCGTCGCGGTAAGCTGCGTAGCTCGCATCCTGCGGGTATCGCAAGCTCTTTTGCAAGGTATGGACGAAAACGTCCGCCGGCGGCATGTGGTCCAAATGATAGAAAGGATATCTGTGGAAGGAAGACCGTGTTGTCGAGGTCGATTTCGTAGGTGTATGAGCGTCTTCGTCCTCGTAGTTGTTACCAATCTTGAGCACCCTACCTTCAACCTCTATCGGATTCAGATAAAAGTCCACGTCTTCTTCAGTTTCCTCGAGCATCCCATAGTATGTCTCGCTGAGGCGATCCAAGTCTGCTCTCAGGTCTTGTGCCCACTTCTCGAGTATAGCCGGAGATTTTGGGATCATCTTGTACATCTCCATACCGAGACCTGGTTCCTCTACGTATCCATCGCTCCAACAATACCATAAGAAGTACTTTCCGCGTGACCTAATCACTTTGAGACCCTCAGTACCCATGTTCACTGTATGTAAAATCGAAGTCTGGCTGGGAGGACGAAATGAAAGGCTGAGAAGTGCAAATCACCGTTGTTTTCGATAGTCCTTGTGATCGAATGGTTCAAAGCGTTCATTGAAGGTGTCCGGAACGTCAGTTTATATGCAGACGATTAAGTGTGATGCCCCTAATGATAGGGGCCTCCATAGGAGCCGGTTTGAGTTCTAGCCTTGGTTTGTACTTTTCGACTGATGTAAAAACAAAGCGGGATCGTCAACTGTGAAAGCCTTTATTGAGTCTCAAAATTAATTGGCTCGCTTGGATCCACCGTCTCGGTGGTAAATAGATCGCCGTTAATTGTGTGCGTGGGCAAGACCGTCTGTTTAGGTCGGCACGGTGGGATGCATATCCGCCCTAGGCACGAGATACGTTATGGCCGCGGTGCTACAGTACACGGCTGCTGGTAAACCACCAACACCCTGAGGTCAGTCATCCAAGCAAGCAACGAACCAATTGTGTACTACACCGAGTCATTAGTATTTGACTTTCAACCCAAGTGTAGGCTCTTGTGCAGACAGAGCCGTTCATGAGCCAATGTAAGAGCCCACGAGTCTGTACTCAACGGTACGCACTGCACTCAGGCTGGGACGACTCGCCGCTCGAGCCAGATTTGAATTTTGAACGCCGGCGGCGCTTGTTCATGTGATCGTGTCATCCACGTGGCTGGCCAACTTGTGGGCCACTGGTGGGTTTGATGGCAGGAGCACGCTCAACGCTCTTTCCGAGACGGCCATCTAGGCAAGATGTTCTCATCCTCTTCATAGCTTTCTCAACTCTGCAGAAAAACCAACTTGTTGCTGCAGACAGCGATGCCTACACTGCTCAGACGACCGACGCGGGTCGTGTGTTTTTACTGCAATACCCAGGTGGACCCCAGGGATCCGCGAAACTTCCGATGTCTCGAATGCGGTTGTTGGAATCGTTACGATAAGAATGGGGAGATTATGTCGGATGAACCTGCCATGCACGATGAGAAACTCAACGTGAAGTCGTTTGCTAAGCGTGGTGAGTACGACACCAGTAGCCGGGAGCTTTCACGCCTAACGCGAGGCAGCTTCACCAAGGAAAGATCGCCTACCGACTGTATATGGGCAGACACTATTCTGCCGCACATGCCAGACAAACCAGATGCTAATATCGAATCTATTGTCTAACTACTTGCCTTCCCCTAGCGTAAGTTTTCCATCCTTCTTGTGCGTTGATTCCGCTACTCACCCTTAATCGATATTCTTTCCCAGGACCCCGAATACGCTCAGCGTGTTGCAATGCTTCCGGAGTACCGTGAGTCAGTAGAAACACGATACCCACCTGTTTGCGCAGACTGTCTGCCCGCCGTGGAAGAGGAGATCAAGAAGCGCAACCAAATGGCGCGCACGAGTGCCCTTGGCGGCTTCCTCCAGACAAGTCGAGGGAAGGGGAAACAACGCCAGGACGTCATCTCCCAGGAGCGAGAGAAGCTGGAGCGGCAGCTGCTTGCGTGGCGAGCTCGAGGACTTCTGTGGGTTGTCAGCTTGATGATGACTGTAGCGACATATGTAGTAGGTGAGTATGGCCTGATGTTACACAGGCGCTGCTTGGTACTCTTGCTAACGGTTAGACAGTGCTAGCGGGATATGAGCTTCCTCAACCGCGTAAATCCCTTGCCACAGCTTTGCCTGTAATAACCTTCCTTTCCATAGCATGGACTGCCTGGGATCCCACGTATGCGTCTTTGCGGAGAGCTCAAATTCAGGGAAGGGAAATCCGCCAACGAGGAAAGCAGCGCTATAATGTGGGTGATTACTTGCATCTGGGATATTTCTGAAGCGATCTGACACGAATACAGATGTTGCAGTTGCTGGCTTGGTCGTCCAGACTACTAACGTCGATGCTAATAGCACTACAATCGTACGTACCCGCATGGAGATACCTGCATTATCCCCAATCCACCATTGCACGGTGGTACACTTATCTGTCGCTCAGTGTGGAGCTTATCGTGAGTAGCCTGATTCTCGAAGATTGTTTGGATAGACTGACAAATTCCTGCATCCTAGATTCTCATCTACTCAGCATTTGCGTTACGATTAGAGCAACCTCCGCCAGTTCGCCTAGTCGAACAGCCTGAAAAGCGACCCTTCCCTCCCCAATTTCCCCAAGTGAATTCTCTCCCGCACTCGCGAAACCCGACACCCGCCGCCGATCAAGATATCCTTGCATCCCTCACCTTATCGAACAAGCCGATCTTGACACGCTCGTCTTCCCTCCCTGCACCATCTCCACGTAATCCCATCTTCGGCGTACCCTCATTCACGTCCACGGGATCCTCCTCATCCGGCACAACTCTAGTTAACGGGACACTCTCGCCCGACTCTAGTGCCATGTTCGTAGACGAAGACGAACCGGAGGAGAGAGACCCCGATGCTATGGACTGGTCACCTGCTTCTCCCGTGAAGCGGCGACAGCAAGCTCAGGCCGTGGACGATAACGTGCTTTTGCGACCACAACGCTTCTTTGCACCAGAGGAGCCCACAGGCTTGGAGAACCTCTTTGCCCAGAATATTAAGTTGGCAGATGAAGCCGACCGATCGCCTCACAGTACTACACACAAGTGGTGGGCCAGATGGAAGTGGAAGATTGTAGTGCTCTGGGCAGCTAGTGTTGTTTTACCCGCCATCGTGATCATCGCAGGATGGAGGTGGTGGGAGACCAGGACGCGATTGCGTCAGCTATACACGGAACTATAACATATTTTCCGGGAGTATACCCATGGATGGTCTTGTTCGCCTGGCACATGTCACGCGATCTCCTTGTTTCGACTGTCTGAGTGTACAACTCGCTAAAGTCTTGTCTGAAAGGCTATCAGTTATAGATATGCAGCACATGTGAGGGTGTAACTCACCTTCTCAGCATTCATGAGCCTCATGAGTCCTTCGTACACGTAGTATGCGCACGCATTCACCGGAAAGGCTCTCAGTAGACAAGGACTAAGGCCTGCGAAGAACCCACGATACCCAGCTGTGGAATAAATGGCGCGAACTGTCCCGGTAAACGTTGGTGCAGCCGATTTGGGTGAACTTGCCATCATGCGACTGATGTTCGTGGTAGAGTTTTCAGTCAATTGGGGATAAACAGACAGACTCACTTTTTGATGTTGTCGGCAGGTATTCCCATAATCCAGAACGTGAAGGAAGCAAGTCCGCCTGAAAGAAAGTTCGCCGTCCCTGTACTAATCTACAAGGTCGACGTAAATGCCAGGAGACAAGATGTGTTTCAGTAACGGCGTACCTCAAACGGGGTATCTCTTGTTGCGGAGAAGAGACGCATCAAAGCCTGAGAACATGTGTGCAAGCAGCCAACGAACTGTATGCATGACGTACGCACCTCGATGGAAAGGAACATCCAGAAGAAATTGGCGCGAAATGCAAGACTGCCTGTAAAGCCCGTCCACAGACCAAGGATACCTTTGCCCCGAAGTATCTGACGCGCGCAGTCTATCGGTCCCTTGTACTGCCTGTCTCTGACACTTCGTGCTGTCTGCATCTGGAGTTTAACTTATGACTCAATATTAAGTACAAGCAGAATATTCGAATCGGGTGGGAACTCACTTTTCAGTTGCTCCATTGGCGTTGCGAGTAGCGCGCTGTTGACATCGGTTCATGGTCAGACCTGGTGTGCCTATGCGTGGAAGACAAGTTTCACCTGGTCAGACCTGCACCCAGACCAGCCAGTCCGTGCCCAAGGAGCGTAAGTCGCTGCAAATCTGACCCCGGAACGTCCTCCGTGAAATTGTGTCGAATGAAGAATAGGCGATAGTTATGTAGAGAGCCAAGAAGCAACGAATCAATCGCCGCCCAGCCTACTGCAGGTGGAGTAGCACCTTTGTACAGTGCGAAGATAGACTGTTCGATGGGTTTGTTAGCAGCATTATGGCAATATGGTGAAGATATTGAGGATATACCAATACCCACTTCGTTTCGTACTGTGCGCACCAGACAGTCTATTGCGCCATTGTATGTTCCTGCAGGAGAGCATTGCATGCGGGTCTTGACTGTATCAAAGCTTTTATCATTCGCCGAATGAACAGAAGCCTGCCAAGATGAATTCAGTGCCGAAACTATGCAGTATTTTTGCAAAGAAAAAGCTCACAACACATTGTAAGCGACATTACCCGTGACCAACTGCGACCTAAGAGGGCTCAGCACTCGGACGACGCGTAGAAAATGGAGTTCGTACTTTGGAGAGCCCTGCGAGAATAACGATTTGGATGTCAAGCAGTTATAGACGAGTCAGTGGTATGCTCACCGCTTCCAACGCCACAAATTGCCCCAACAATTCTTATATTACCACCTTGACTTGGCTCCGACATGCTGGGAGTAGCAGCCTGAGCTATGCCTAAGCTAATACGGCCCTCGTCGCCCGAGTCAGTTCCTCCGTCGGCGGCTCGACGCGTTCTATCCACGCTCACGCATATTGATAGGCGCCCATTCGCGCGTCGATCATCTCGCGAAAGCGCTGAGAGCGCTCACCTTTCGATTGCATTCCACCATCGACCACGTAGCCATCCCGAGCACGGGTTCCGTCAATGCATTGATCTTTTGTCTTGACTCTGCATAATTCAGCCGGGATGGAACATGAGCACCATACAGATACCAATGCGAACACAAATACCCCGCAGGAGAACGAGAAACAGTGCCGCATCTGTTTCGATGGGGAGGACCCCGAGCTGGGTCGCCTCATACGTCCTTGTCTGTGTAAAGGATCCGTTAGTGTACGTATTAATGCTACATAGTATTATGGTTGTATGAATTCACTGATTGGTATTATCTTAGTATGTGCACGTGAAGTGTCTCCATCGTTGGCGCACTTCTTCGAGGACACAAGGTGCATTCTACCGATGCCCACAGTGTGGATACCACTACCGTTTCGCTAGGACAAAGGTAATGGGCATCGCAAGCAATCCAAGTGAGCTCTCAAGAGTCGTAGCATGCTGCGTGTCTAACCTCTTCACAGTTGTAGTTGGCATTCTTTCTTGCTTTGCCTTCACCCTCCTCCTGTTCTGCTCGTCTTTCGTCACCACATACCTCATCTCAGGCACCAGTGACGACTCCTATTTCTTCGTTTATCCTTGGGATACTTTTCGAGAAGTCATGCGCAGTGTTGCCTGTGCAATCACCGACATCCCATGTGACGACCGTAACGTCTCTGCGAGAGCACGCCGCATGGGAGAACGTATGCGAGGGCAGCGACCGACGCTACTCAACCGTTTCGTCCGTCGCTTACTCTTAGGGCTGCCCACTGTAGGGGCTGGCTCGGTTCTCAACATGATCTGGTCGTTACCGTTTCCAATACACAGCTGGATCCGAATGCGACTGAGGCGGGGAAGCAGAAGTACATCCGATCTTGCTACGCTCATCTTTCTCGCCGCTATCATCATTGGCGCGGCAAGGTACGTCATTGTCTCAGACAAAGCCGCACGATGCTTATACGTTGCAGAGCCCTGTTCAAAGTGTACCAGCTCACTGAGAAGGCAGTGAAGCGCATACTACTTCGTGCTGAAGATGCGATTCTGGAGGTATCCTAGCATTGACAGTATTTGGATATGCTAGTCAGAGGATACATATTTACCTATTTATTGATACCACTGCTCATCTTGGTTCAGAACGTGCGACAGTGAGCTCTGAGTCTTAACCAGGTGCGGGGTGCTTGTGAGATGAGAATCACTCGCGGACGCAATTGACACAGTAGGGATATATACAGGGGTATGTACCGCGCAAACTACCTACCTGATGCATGAAATATAGTCTAGCAATGTATCACCAGTTTCGTCGAAGTTGACGTTTTATGGACTCGTATGCTGTCTTGGTTTCCGCCCTTCCCTGACCCAGTTCCGCTAGATACTGATCTACTGCCTGATCTATGCGATATACCGGGAACTCGCCCTTCGACGCTGATGATTGTGGCCGTTTCGCCTCCTCTAACCAATCTGCTAGGAGGACAGCGATGTCCGACGATACGGCTTGGACATTGGCCTGATCGTTGAAAGGGGGGATCTGAAAGCCCCATAGTTTAAGCATGGCAGAGGCTATGGTAAGAGGAATGAACGCACCTGAGATTCATACATCTCGTGGAAGATGTCCCAAACTTCGTGGAATGGTACACCGCATTGGATTAATATCCGAGGCGCCCACCCATACGGAAGCAGTCCTTTGTTCGCTAGGCTAAAGCGCACCAACAGGGATGCGATATGTTCTATAATAAATTATTTTAGCGAAATGCAGCTATTGTCGAGAAAATGTGATACTCACTCAGTGGGAAAGCGGAATCTGAAGGGTAGAAGCGTTGACCCAAGGAAACAATCTTCGAGATTAACTTGTCAGCTCCAGCTTTGGGCTCCTCCCCTTCGAGAGCTTAAGAAAGTTCAAGTCAGTGTACATTCTGATACAGGGCATGACCGTCCTAACCATCCTGGAATATCTTATTCCATATTGGCCGAGTCATGTTATCGTCTCGGTGGCCAGATACGTGGAATATGAGCAGCTTCATGATGGGGAGGTCAAATGGCTCAGCATATAGTTGGTACAACTAGATCATAGAGTCAGTATCGATGCTTTGCGAAAGAAAGAGAACAGCACGAACCTCTGTCACATTAAGCAGGGTCTTTGACAGTAGCTGAATTTTAGCGCCAACTTCTCCCGGCTCATTCACACGAGGCGCAAGGATGTTGTAGATCTCTAGCTGTACTTGAGCAACCTCAAGCTTCTCTTCGAGGTCGGTGAGGAACGCAATTGCTGTCTCATGTCTTCCACCAGCAGATACAGGATGTGATTTCGCGTTGCCGACGGCAAGTGTGAGATACTCGACCCGAGTCTCTAATGGAATATCGAATCTGCAAACACGTCAGCAAACAGGTAGCAGCGCCGTATTCGAGGTACTGACTCAGCGGAATCGGCTAATGTTCCGAGGACCTCAGCTGCCCTCAAAGGCTGGCTGTCTTTGACGTAGAACTGCCAGAGTAGCTGATACTTCTGTACAGTGATTGGCTCTCTCCGGAGATGCGCCTCCAGATAGGCTGGTCTCATTTCCAGAAGCTCATCCGCTAGTCCTCTTTGGATGAGCCAGTCGTACAGTTTCGAGTGGAAGATTTCATCCTCGCAGCCGAAGGCCAGTTCGTACGCATGTGTGCGCACTGAATCGGGCTCATCCACGTTTGAGGAACCTGCTTGAGACTGCTTGGCACTGCCGGCTCGCTCGTCAAAGACACCAAGACTGTCTAGGACGAGGTCGTAACAATTCGACCTTCTCTGCCAGGCTTCCGAGCGGAGATCATTGCTCGGCAATCCCGCCGCCCAGTATTCTGCGCCTTGACCATCTGGATCCAGGATATGCGCACAGTATAGCGGCAGCTCGATGGCACCTGAGACCGGAAGATCAATAAAATCCAGGAGCTATAATCCATAACATACCTTTAGCATAGTTCAGATGCTGATAGTCTCCGCATATCTCGCGCAGCTTGTCAAACTCCAATATCCGAGCTCCTTTCATGAACAGCCTGGAAGACATCTGAGCATTCGTGGAATGGAGGCTACGAATGATCGGCGAACCTGAGTGATTCCCCTAGCCATCTTTGGCGTTCTACTGGATTAGGGCTTTCGACCGCCTTACGGACGTTCTCTTTTGCCTGAGAGGCTGGTCAGCAAGTATGGCCAATCAAATGGTGAGCCTGACTTGCCTTATACAAGAGTACGTCGTCGGTGCTGCAGAAAGAACCACAACGTTGCTGAAGCACTTCGCTAATAGTGTCAACCTAGAGATCCACGAAGTCAGAAGGCACTGCAAAACAGACTCAACGTCGCTTACACTTATTTGTTGACCAATTTGCTGGTTGATGACGACATTGACTAGTGCTCTAGACGCGGTAACGCCGTCCTGGGTAGTAATCAGTTGCTCAAATGTCAGCCCTGTGATCATCTTCTGGACAGAAGTGTCACATCTAAGATACTAGATTAGACAAGTGGACAAAGGATGAGTACCAGACATACTGGGAAATAAGTTCTCCGATCCGATGGTCAGTGAGGAGCAAGACAAAAGAGACGGCTTCTATTGTCCTGCCGAGGAGGTTGAGTAGTTGAGAAACCGAGCTTTGCTCTGCCTATTTCGGTCTGAGTACACTGATAAGCCTGTGGAGGAATTGCTCACCTTCCAAGCTTCCTGCTCGCTCGCGGTTGCGGAACGAGCGCCAGTATAGTCACCAGGCGCCGAGTGGAATAAGTGAGGGTTCTTGTCCAAAAGATCTTTCAAGGCTTGTAAATTCTTCTGAACGATAACCAGGACCTCATCGGAGATATTGGGAGCTTGCAAGCCTCCAGCACTGTACGGAAAATTGTTATATGGGAGTCATGTAGGATGCAGATCGACTACGTACCCAGGTTTCGAGAACTTGGCCTTCCAGAGAGGGCGTACCAGACGGGCAAAATACAAGGCCAATCCTTCACGGCGACCGCTGTAGGTGGCCGTACCGGCAGCATCTGCGCCTTTTTTACTATGAACGACAGGCTTATACTTGACGTGCATACAGAAACTCACTGGTACCGTAAGTCACTCTCTCGGTCCACGTTGGTCGTTCACCAAAATCGTAGAACGCCTGCTTGGCTACCGCCGCAAGGTCAGCGGTGACGGAAGAGATTGAGCCCCAAT
>JANHOG010000801.1:0-11735 GCA_027627325.1 Phlebia brevispora
CACACAGCCACCATAAGTGCAATTCGAAGTGCAAGCCGAATATGCACTGGTGTTCATTCGGTGTGGCAGGTTATCACGACTGTGACCATTGCACTGCGCAGACGAATAACTTGTCTGTACACGAGATCCGTATACAGTAAGTTATCAACTGTTAATCCAATACGTAAGAATTCTAACACGACGTTGACGACGTTGTCCTAGCACGAACATCAAATATCCTTGCGATTTCTGTGCTTGGGAGTTCGTGTGGACGGACCCTAAGCAGCACCATAACCACAAGGTGCACATGCACGGCTATGTCCCAAATGCTCGCAAAGAGCGTGATCCGGCCACCTATATTCGCGGAGGCAATCGGCCGCGCAAGGCGACGTCAAAGATATCCTTCCATTCTTATGCTCGTGAAAGCTCGGTCAGCTCCTGTGCGAGCTCTTCCAGATCGTCACCTGGCGTTTCACCTGACAGTCGTGTCCTTTCTCCGGCATCTCCAACCGAACTGTCGATCTCTCAACTTCTCAACACGACGCCGTCTCCTCAGGCTTGCTCATTTCCTACGAGAGCTAGCGACTGCTATGGCGGGCTTCCACTATCAGAGTTGCATCTTGCTCCACCTGCAGACGTCTTTACCTGGCGTTCTTCTGACGCAGCTGATCTACGCGACCTTTCACATTACCTCCCAGTCAACATTGGCGCAAATGACGACGACGGCATGCTCTGTGGGCTTTTGACCCCGGAACCCACCCCTCAACTTTTTCATTGCATTAGGCAAAGCTTGTTTGACGCCTCGACCCTGGCGCTACTGTCAAGCCTTTCAAGTTCCCCTGCGACCCAATCCCATCCATTCATCTACGGGAAAGACGCTAGACTGTTTCCCGGAATACTTCCCACTATCTCCTTGACTCTCGACAACGTTATCGCAACTCCTATGCATGCTATCTTCCTCTAGAGTTCTCAATACTTGGTATGATCATCTGAACTATCAGTCCCCTTGCTGTGCCTGTTTTATTTTTTGCTTCCGTCGTTACTCCGTCTCCAACCGCTCTGGTGCTCGAACATCTTACCATCCGAACATTATACCGTACACCATTCCGGCTTAATTTAACCGCGCGATGATATTCGGATTCTTGATATTCGTCCTCGGCTTGAGCAGTGGGGCGTGTCTTCAATCGCGCTGCCGGGAGTCAAACGCACAGGCCTGGTTACGTGTCGGCTGCCGCCTGGCTATCAATGGTTTCTGCGAAGCATACTGATCTGTACGCAGGCCGAACGCGTACGTCAGCTCCACACTAAAGCCACGAGCGTACAGCACAGCGAGCCGTCAGATGACAATCCGGAAAGTTGCTCTGGTAAGATCCCGTTTATCGCAATCAAGTTATCAAACTTACTCGCTGCGCCCCAGTGGGAGCATCTTGATCTCCTCATGGCCAGTACTGTAGAGTACTGAATTGATACATGCCAAAAGAGTCTCTGTGAGAGCTTCCCAGATTACTATATGTGAGAACTGATCTGACTGTACTTCGCAATCCCACCAGAACTCCAGAGCGACGATGGTGTTCAAGGTGCTCATACCGTACAGTCCATCATACAATGAGACAAACATCCGGAATTCCCGCATCATCACACTGTTGACGGAGTTGATACAGTGTCTACCGGCTGGCTTTACGGTTTCGAGCGGTCGACGTTGGTGAATGGGCTACCGGTGCGGGGTTACGTATGAGCGCAGGCATCTTCTTCCACTTATGATTGAGCCGTATTCGCATTCTGAACACTCTAGACACTCTTGCAACGTAATGCACGATCAGAGCGGTCTTGGCACGAGGAGAGATCTGATTGAATATTGTCATTGACATGACACCGTTGAACCTATATAAACAACACGGAGATCGCATTTGTGGTGTATCGGTGCTCACTCATCTACTTTTAACTGCCTCCCAGCCTCATTGCACGCGCCTCCTACATGTCTCAAACTCAGCAATCTGAAAAGCCGAGGTTCAGAGTTGCAGTATGGTAGGCAGAATTGCTCTCTCCTCGCGAACTCACTTCTTACTGCTGGTAATCTATAGCGGCGGTGGCATCACGGGTTTGCTCCTTACGATCGCACTTTCCAAGTATGAAGACATCGAGGTCCAAGTCTACGAAGCCGCAGAAAGCTTCAAAGAAATAGGTGCAGGCGTAACCATCTGGGGAAGAGCTTGGTCAATTTTATCTCGACTGGGCCTTGCTCATGATTTGCGACAAGCCGAAGATATCCCATCTGATGGGCAGAACGGTGTGCTGCCACTTGTGATGGAGAATCACAATCCAGTATGTAACTCACGAAATATTGAATATAGATCCGACTCTCTCCTTCGATCTGCGCAAATCTGATCAACCAGAGGAGGGGTTTCTCTGGAAGGCGCTCAGACTTCCTTGTAAGTGGTTCGTCATTGTATATGATCTATGTACGAATGACCATGTCCCAATGTCGACAGATACTTGCCTATACGTCCACAGAGCACACTTCCTCGATGTGCTTGTCAAGCATCTTCCGGAAGGCGTTACAAACCTTCGCAAGCGTTTGATCACCTATTCTAACCAGGATTCAGGTTCCATTGAATTGCAATTTAGTGACGGCACGAAGGCCACTTGTGATCTCTTAGTCGGATGCGATGGCATTCGGTCCGCGGTACGCAAGCAGATGTTTGAGGATGAAGCTGTTCGCCAATTGCAACCGGAACTGGTCAAATATGTCGATCCAGTCTTCAGTGGCTCATTTACGTACAGGGCAGTTTTTTCAATGGAAGTTCTGAAGGGGAGAGAGGGCGAACCTCATCCTTCCCTGAATGCACCAACAATTGTGGGTATTTCCACATGTTTAAATTTTGAAGTGATATGGCTTACTCAAGACTGATCTAGTATTGCGGTAAAGGCAAGGTGAGAGAAATCACAGTGGCCGTATAGCTGATTGACTGACTGATCGGGGTAACGCAGAGTGTCATCACCTATCCAATTGCGGGTGGCTCCCTGTGCAATTTCGGTGCACTGGTCACCGACGTAAGCGCGGCAGGCAAGGAATATGGTGGACCATGGGTCACGGAATCTTCCGCCCAGGAGTTACTGGACTGCTATGCTGGTTGGGAGCCCAAAGTGCAGGATCTGCTGAAGGTACGTTTCTCTTAGGCCGTGGGTCGGTGATTTCTGTTCTGGCTCAAATATTCGATGCACAGCTCATCCCTCCAGAGAAGCCGGTCACGAAATGGGTTATCAATCAAGTTCATCCTCTACCGTTTTCAGTGATCGACAATGTCGCACTAGTCGGAGACGCTGTGAGTTGGCTCTATTATACTCAGGCTTCCAATCGAGCTTATTCAATGCACCTTGCAGGCTCATGCAATGACTCCCTACCAAGGAGCGGGTGCCGCACAAGGGATTGAGGTGGGCATACTTATTTCTTCTCAGCCCATAAAACTCACCAGAAGATATTCCTACATGATTAGGACGCGTATGTTCTCGCAGGTTTACTCGGTCATCCATTGACGACACTGGCAACTCTTCATCTTGCCCTGAAAGCGTATGAACACGTTAGATTACCGATGGGTAAGCATGTCCTTCAGCAATCGAAGCGCCAAGGCTGGATGGTACAGCAACTGAGTGAGTACGGGGACGACTTCGAAGTAATTGGCACAGCCGTGGACAAGGCATACGACTGGGTGCGCGGCCCGGACCCACATTCAGAGTTGGAGAGGGCGCTGCGCTGGTGCTACCCCAATGAGAATGCGACGGCTCAGTTGTGAGACGAGACCAAAGTTTCAAGTATATTCCCATTTACCTGAGTAAACATTGCACCTGGAGTAGCAATGTGTGCACTACGTAGAAACAAAGGGGAGATGGTATCTTAAATGTCACAACAAGTAGATTCTGAAAGTGATGTGTACTAGTGAACATCTAGGAAAATCCCACTTCGTCTACATGAACCCGTGAATGTAGGAAAGTATACGACCTGGCGAGGGATCGAAATTGAAGCGCGTGATAGGCGCCCTTTCAGTGCTTGGAGCGACGTGACGGTCAGTGACTCGGAGGCTCAGGCTGTTCCTTTGCGATGACCCTCACTTTAGTCTGTTAAGTTCGAGAACAGAGAAGCTACAGTGAGTTGCAATGCACATAATTATTGAGGTTATTGTTTTTCATTCCTGTACCCATGGGCTTGGCGCATTGATTTCCTCAGGTAAATATCTACTACCCCATCCAAGCCTGAGGAGATTCGAGTCAAATCTCCTCACGATGTACTGGTTGATTCTCCTGCTCTCGTCTTGGGCACCTTGCCAATATAAAATCAGAACAATGGCGATTGAGGAGTATCAGATTCACGTGTTGTGTAGTAACATTGAATGTCCACGCTTCCTGTGTGGTCACTATGGTATGGTGCGTCTTACTATGGCTCTTATTAGACGAAGAGACTAACCTGCAGAGCGTTTAACACTACTATCATTCTGTGTATATTTCAGGGAATAAGTAGGCAGTGTTAAAGAGGCGGACGTGAAGCCTGTCCGTACCCAGCTAGCGCCAGGTTACTTCCCGCCATCACAATGGGGCGACGCATCAACCAGGCGCATCACAGCTCGAAGGAGACGCCGAAATTGCCTTGTTATGGACGACCAGTGGCTCACGCCTCCCCGACGTCGACCGAATATGGGAGAGGAGGCGTCGGTGTGGCTCACTGGGTGGCGTAGGTGGTATAAAAGGCGAATCAGAGACGGCGCTTAAAAAAGGCGTAGAGGAATGAACATCGACGTCGACATTTGCATCGTGCCTCTGTGTATAAAGCCAGGGGCATTTGCCCACTGCAGGGGTTACCCAGCAGTCCCCTCTCACCCACGAAGCCTCCCCCGAAGTCCCCATCCCATCCTGTTCATCCCTCCGGACCTTCTGAACATTCTTCGGTACCTCATAGTATCCACCCTACATACCTACACGTCCATCCACCGTACCTTTGATCCGCGGTTTCGTGCATCATGCCGAAGGTCTCTCGTACGGCTCGACCCCCGACCGAAGAGCAGGAAGCTCTTGCACTGATGGTCGAGGAGCGCTTTGATACTGCTCTCGCGAAGCTCTTCATGAGAGCCGAGTATAGAAAAGGCACCTTCCGATTGTAAGTCTACGTGTCGGTGTCTGTCTCTTACAGTTACTAATAGCTGGCATAATTCACACAGCCACCATAAGTGCAATTCGAAGTGCAAGCCGAATATGCACTGGTGTTCATTCGGTGTGGCAGGTTATCACGACTGTGACCATTGCACTGCGCAGACGAATAACTTGTCTGTACACGAGATCCGTATACAGTAAGTTATCAACTGTTAATCCAATACGTAAGAATTCTAACACGACGTTGACGACGTTGTCCTAGCACGAACATCAAATATCCTTGCGATTTCTGTGCTTGGGAGTTCGTGTGGACGGACCCTAAGCAGCACCATAACCACAAGGTGCACATGCACGGCTATGTCCCAAATGCTCGCAAAGAGCGTGATCCGGCCACCTATATTCGCGGAGGCAATCGGCCGCGCAAGGCGACGTCAAAGATATCCTTCCATTCTTATGCTCGTGAAAGCTCGGTCAGCTCCTGCGCAACCTCCTCCGGATCTTTAGACTCTTCTGTGGCAGCACCCTCAATCGCTCCTCTCCCTGATAGCCTGCTTCCTTCTCCTTCGTTCCCGGACAGATCCTGTGCCCCTTTGTTCGATACAACCACATTTCCTTCCTCTCCCGCGCATTCTGCTGTGGTTAGCAGTGGCTCTGACTGGTTGGCGACTTCCGACCCGCATCCCGCTATGTACGGACGCAGGCCTAGCTGGGATCACTCCGGTATCACTGGTGTAGGCGCCTTTTCCCGCTATCCCTCGTTTCACGCATCTACAAGTTATAATTCTGGTATAGCTCCTGATCTCCGCACTGCGTCCATGTCTACGGCCTGCACTCCTCAGGCCCACCAATTCGTTGGTAGAGGCATGCCCGCCTTGTTGGCATCATCGTCATGTGCGATTGGCTCAGATGTTTCCGCGAGCCAACACCATCCTCATATATGGATGGGGTAGACCCTCAGCTATATGTGGACACAATCGACCCTATCTCCTCCATACTCGGCGACGTTGTCACAACTCCTAGTCATAATATTTTCTCTCAGAGCTCTTAATCACTGTCGCCCTTCATCATCATCCTTAATATGTCAGCACCTGCTTCTACTTTTACCCCATCTCCATTTACCCTGGTCTCTCGTCATTTGAATCTTACAATTATACTATGCTCGCTTATCTTGGGTCTGCAATCAAGTATTGATCTCTTGAATCCGCCGTCTGAGCCTATGTCCGCGGCTTCCGTGCTATCAGCTCGAGCTGTGGTTCATCGTGCCGCCTGCCTTGTTCCCGGACTAGGAGCCGCATAGAACTTTCATATATGGTGGTGCCCGGCCATAATGACTTCCAGGAAGCATACACATCTGCATGCAACCGTGAGTCTCTAGACAATAGCTCCCTGGGAAGAGGCTTTAGTCGGTTCTCCTCAATTCTCGCTATCACGTTGCGAACTTACTCGTTGAATGGCAGTGGAGCTCTCCTAGTTCCCGGTCTCGACCTGTGTAGGCCCCCATTTGCACTTCCGAGTTACTCGGTGTGTGATTGTTCGCTTGTCTGTAAGTTATGGATTTTCTGAGACTTCTACTCCGATTTGACGTTCTCATATGGACTGTGTATCACACGATAGCAATACATCCAAGTGTCGAACAGATGCTATGTCTCCGAGCCATGACCGTACAGTTATGAGCGTTGGTCACGGGTGAATAGGCTACCGACACGGGAACAGGTGGGCCCTACTTATCTTTTCGCTATTTTCCACAAGTGAATTCTGTTCATAGAATGGACACGGTATAAAGTTTTGACCATGTAAACTACGATCATTGCGGGCTTTGACAAGTTGGGCGTGCGACCTGGCGTCGTATGACTCCCTTGAACTTACGAACCTCCTTTTTTCCTATATAGCTGTGATGTGAGTGACCCTCACGTTCGATTTATTTACTTGACTTCCCTCTTTCTCCTGTTTCAAGCTCCATACCTCACAATCCTGCCATGTCTAGAGACCAACACGCCGGGAAACAGAGACTACGAGTTGCAGTATGGTAAGTGAAGACTGCCCTTTCTGCGATATCTCTCCTTACTTGTGCCTTCAGTGGCGGCGGAATCTCAGGCTTGCTTCTTACAATTGCTCTCTCGAAATATGACGATATCGAGGTTCAAGTCTACGAAGCCGCAGAAAGCTTCAATGAAATTGGTGCAGGACTCACTATTTGGGGAAGAGCTTGGTCGATCCTGTCTCGTTTAGGCCTTGCCCATGATATGCGACAAGTTGAGGATATACCATCTGATGGTCGGCATGGTGCGCTGCGTATACTCGAGGACTTGAGTTCAGTATTGATACAATCACTGATCCCAGACCCTACTCTTGCGTTTGACTTGCGTAAATCGGATCAGCCAGGTGAGGGCTTCCTCTGGAAGGCCCTCAGACTTCCGTGTAAGCTCTCTGTCATCGTCAGTGATGTAGACACCAAGGCTCATCTTGATTATGCAAGATACCTGTCTATACGTCCATAGAGCACACTTCCTTGATGTGCTCGTCAAGCATCTTCCGGAGGGCGTCACGAACCTTCGTAAACGTCTGATAACCTATCGCCACCAAGCTTCCGGTTCCATTGAGTTGCAGTTTAACGATGGCACCACTGCCACTTGCAATGTCTTGGTTGGGTGTGATGGTATCCGATCCGCGGTACGGAAGCAGATGTTCGAGAATGAAGCTATTCGTCAAGGGCAGCCGGAGCTAGTCCAATATGCCGATCCAGTATTCAGCGGCTCTATAGTATACAGGACACTTTTTTCAATGGAAGTCCTGAAGAAAAAAGAGGGCGATCCCCACCCTTCTTTGAATGCGCCGACGATTGTGAGTGTTTCCTCCGTCGAAATACTATCTGAGGTTATGTTGCTTACTCAATTCCAATCCAGTATTGTGGGAAAGACAACGTAAGGGCCATCGCATTGGTTTGGGTTATGAAATGACTGAAGTATCGCAGATGGTGATCACCTATCCCATTGCTGGCGGTTCCTTGTGCAACTTTGCTGCGGTCATCAATGACAGATTTGCAGAAGGCAAACGGCACAGCGGACCTTGGGTCACGGAAAGTTCCGTAACAGAGCTCCTGGACCTTTATGCTGAATGGGAGCCTAAAGTGCAGGAGCTGGTGGAGGTGCGCTTTTTTAAGGGCAGGTATGGGAAAGATCAAACCGCTAATCTTCTATTATATACATCCATCTAGCTTATTCCTCCTCAGAAGCCACTCATGAAATGGGCCGTCAACCAGGTCCACCCGCTGCCATTCTCTGTCGTCCAAAATGTAGCATTGGTAGGAGACGCTGTGAGTAGGTCAGGCAATGCCCCTCTCTCACACTCGACTAACGCATCTAGCAGGCCCACGCAATGACACCCTTTCTGGGGGCGGGCGCGGGACAGGCGATTGAAGTAAGCGCATTCAGTACTTTTGATAACAATACTAACAGAAGGGGATCTGTTCATTATCAGGACGCGTATGTTCTCGCAGGTATCCTAGGTCATCCGTCCACGACACCAGCGAATCTTCACCTTGCATTGAAGGCATATGAGCACGTCCGACTTCCTTTGGCTAAACATGTCATGGAGCAATCGCGACTTCAGGGCATGATTTACCACCTGCAAAGCGAGTATGGCGATGACTACGAGGTACTCAGAACCGTGGCGGACAAGCAATACGACTGGGTGCGTGGCCCCGATCCGCATCTTGAGCTGGAGAGGGCATTGCGATGGTGCTATCCTATTGCGACTGCTCAACTGTGAATTCAAGTTTCGCTCAAGTTGACTCTACTCTATATCCTTTCCCTACGCTCACGGATAAGTCATCATTACCGCTGCTTGAAGCAACAACATCTATTTTATCTTGCACGTCGGGGCAATAAGCTCAGAAATGGACGAAGGATACGCTTGGATTTTTGTTTTACTTCATGTTTTATCGTCCTGAAGACGATTGAGTTCGTAGTCCGGATCCTCATTTAGAGCTGCTATCCCTGCGATACTGCCACAGTTCAGACGTAAAGTGATAGCCTTCAATTATCTCAGGATTTACGGATTCCGAACTTGAATCTGTCGCCTATAATTGCGCACAAATAGTGCATCTATGTATTGATTCTTCGCAGTTCGGACTTCTACCAGAGTGACAGTATGCATCGTAAATGCTACGCCTCGCTGAGGAGGACGCGCGCATCGCGTCGTGTCGCGTTAGGTTGCGTCCAGGTCGCATTCAGGCCCTCAATGCCACGGCCACGTCGATGCCGAGCTTACGTAAGTTAAAGTAGCTGATGCGCCCAGTACTACAAGCGCCCCTGGGACACTTTGTGAAGCTCACATGCTCAGGCTACCACAGGAACGCTGCAGTAAACCTTTGAACGTGAAGCACGCCAAACCTGCGATCAAAATATATGTGAATATAGCGTAAAATTGGCCAGTCGTTTTCATCCGAGTGAGTTTTGCTGGCTCTCCAAGTCTGCAGATGGAGACTGACAGAAGTAAGTACAATCAATGCACGTTAAGTTAAATTTAAAGGGGGGGGGTCTAAGCTGGGAATATCTACATTAGGGCCATTCATTCTCATGAAACGACTGATCTTGAGAATATTAAACATTCGGGAGATGATGTCAACGCTCGTCTTCTGGGTCGTTTCAAGTTCAAATACGCGATGTCGTGCGCGGGCATTAGCCAGCATGCTAGATCCTCGCTGTAGTGCGTTCATTTCAACAGTATCTTGTCAATCTTATAAACTACTTGCAATGCCAGATGATTGTATGCAGACTTTGTCAGCGCACCTCTTGCTGTGGCCTAGCACTCCGTGGCGATACAACATTGCGTCAAGATACATCAAAAGCACCTATTATGGATAGTGAGTGGCTCAGACCTCGACCCAATCTGGCGAAGGCAGCTCAGCTGTGGCTCACTGGGTGGCGTAGGTGGTATAAAAGGCGAATCAGAGACGGCGCTTAAAAAAAGGCGTAGAGGAATGAACATCAACGTCGACATTTGCATCGTGGCTCTGCATATAAAGCCAGGGGGATTTGCCCACTGGAAGGGGCACCCAGCAGCCCTCTCTCAACCCAAGAAGCCTCCCCAAAACCCTCGCTCCTCCCCGAACATTTCTGAGTATTTCGCACCATCTATCCTACATATCTACACGTCCGTCTACCCGACCCACGTCTGTGTCAAGCATGCCGAAAGTAACTCGTGCATGCCGATCTCGCAAAGGAGAGGATGCCACCGTATCGGTTCCCATAAGGAGAGTCTTTGATACCGCAGTTGCAGAAGATATCATGCGCTCGGAAAAGCTCGCTATAGGAACGAAATTGTGCGTTTCTATTTCGTAACTGAGGTTGATCACGCACCTAATGTCCTCATATTGTTTATAGTCATCACAAGTGCAACGCTCTGTGTTCGCCGAACGGCCACTACTGTTCATACGGCGCTTTGGGATATTGCAATTGTTGTTATTCGACGCCTCAAGCGACTAACATGAGCCGCCACGAGATTGCTATTCAGTAGGTGTTGATATTGACAGGAAGATCCTTGCTAACTCTCGTTAAATGTTAGTTCCAGGATTTCGTACCCGTGCAAGTGGCCTGGATGTGAATACACATACACGGATCCAGCAGCATACTCCAAGCACAAGACATCTGCGCACGGCCACAAGGTTGCACCTCGGAAGACCCGTGATCCAGCTACATTTTCCCGGGGCAGCAAGCGAACGAACATTCCTGCGACAGCTACCGAAACACTGCGCGTTATCCGTGCAAGCTCTGTTGCATCCGACCCGGGTCCATCATCGGTCTCTGAGCGCTGCATGGGCGAAGGCCAAGCTTCCGGCCGCTTGTACACTGGACGATCTTCTTCAGTGCCTGCTATTACCTCAAGTACCCCACTCCGCACGGAGAGAATGACAAATCCTGGCATGTCTCCCACGGCTTCCCCAACGGCTTACGGTTTATTCGCCCTCTTACCTTCTGCAAATAGTTGTCTTCGCGCGGATCCATATGACGAATTTTATCCTGAGGGCACATCATCAAGCCCAGCATCCGACGCTTTTGCTTCGTTCTCCAACGACCCCATGAGCTCCACAGTTTATGCTGGCAGCTCCTCTGAGCTCACTGGCTGCGCTCCTGCGGGTCCTTCGGCAGGCATTCGCTACTCCCTGGGGTATCTTGGTCTCAACCTGGGCGACTCCCTATATTCGGGCCCACAGATAATTTCCTCAAGCAGTGTTACAGAAGACCAATTCTACGAAGCTCACTCCAACGAGGATTTCTACTTCGGTACCACAAACTTAACGTTAGACGACGTAATACGAATGCCCTTCAGCGATCTTGTCCTGCATCCTATGATCGAAGTGTTCTCTCCGCTACAGCTGTTTTCCGGCTTGTAGACAGCTTTCGAATAGCTATCCCGCCGCTCAATCTCTCTACCTCGCTGTTGTTTTGAATGCTCCTTCGGACGTGACTTGTCTTACTCGACACCTCTTCGGGAATTTATTAGCTCATTAATATTCTTCCATCCGTGTGATTCATAGCTTTCAAACGCCATTCGCATGATAAGAAGTGAATACACGTTTCGACACGCTCGTGCACGCGGCTTGCCGCAACGCGACG
>JANHOG010000803.1:0-11725 GCA_027627325.1 Phlebia brevispora
TCGCGCAGCACGATGCGGCCCTCGATCGCGTGCCTGTTCAGTAGGAAACGGCGAATGTCCTGTAAGGAGGTAGGAGAGGAGGACGCCAAGCGTCCATATCTCAGCAGGCGGCGCTTGATACGGCTGCTTGCGAAGAATCTCCGAAGAGGCATAGGCCGTTGTACCGAAGAATAGAGTATAGTAAGGACGGGCAGCGAACGGGTCCGCCACCACTGCACTACCAAAGTCGATTAGTTTCACCTGCAATTTGTAGATACAACATGCATGAGCAAGGTGTTAGTGCAAACGGAGACAGACGAACTTTGAAATTGCTGTCGATGACAATATTTTCATCCTTAATGTCGCAATGCGTGATTCCTTGGCTATCCAAATAGAACACTGCTTCCACGACCTGCGCGAAAATGAACCTTGCTGTGTTCTCCGAGAGACGTTTGTGTTTGCTCTGCTCTATGCATTCAAACAGATCATACGACGGGCGCCGCGAGAAGTTTGGACGAGGTGGTGGCGGCTGTAGCAGCGCTTCAGTATTCTCCTTCGCCTCACCGGAGTCCGCAGTCGATCCCTCTAGCGAGCTACTCTCCGCGCCCCGGTCTTTCTCGTCCTCTTCTGTCGCAGAAACCATCTCTACATCATCGATAGCGACCTGTGGAGGTGTCGAAGGCAAAGACACATTGGAATCGGTTGATGGAGAGGGCGTTAAAGCTGGCGTAGAGAGTGCAGACGTGGAAGGGACAACGAGTTTCCCCGGCGCCGTAATTTGTTTGACTTTCTTCTTCCTCCTTGAAACCCACGGAGTACCGTGTAGTTCCTGGACCTGAGTGGGAACCATAAACTCTCGTGTCACGTAAATCGCGGGTTCACGTACTAAGTAGAAGTATAGATCATCCTCAAAGAGGTCTAGGCACTTCACAATGTTCTCGTGGCTAATCAAACTCATTACCATCACCTCCGTCGGCACGCGTCCGAGAACCTCGTCGTCCCACCAGGCGTGTTCAGGAACCTTCTCCTTGATAATGAACTTTACTGCGACCTCGTACCCTTCAGCACGATGCTTCGCAGTCATCACGAAACCGTAGCCACCAGCTCCCAGTTCGTCGCCGAGATGGTAAGTTCGTACGAAGTATGGGTTGAGCGCATGTTCTACAGGGAATCGCGGAGAATAAGCTCGTGCCTGGTCCATGTATAAGCCGTCCGCTTCCACGTCAAACGGGTTGGGTTCCAGTCCACTAGCAGAGCCTAGTATGGCGGCCGACGAAGCGACAGCACGATCCAAGCTATCCGTAGATACAGAAAGAGAGGGCAAAGGCGGAAGTTCGATGACGGATGAATTCGCCTGACTTGGCCCAGGGGAGTCGAAGGGGTTGGCCAGGAAATCAAAAGAGTCTTTTGTCGGCGTGTACACTTGGCCGTCCCGAGAAAAGACAGCACCAGTCTGAAACGAAGGTGGAAAGGACGTAGAGAAGGGGTTAAAATCCAGAGACGCGTTTGCTAAGTCCAAAGCGTGAGGTGGAGAGAAAGGCGGAAAATAGGGATCTATAGTCGAATGAGTGTGACTAGCCTTGTCAGCTGGAGAGGGCGTCATAAGAGAAGAGAACGGAGGACAAGAACGAGAGCCTGTCTCAGAACCAGTTGGAGCACTATCTTGGCTGAAGACCTCGCCCTGTCGATCGACTTCAGAATGAAAGAGATTATGGGAGAAATGGTACTGCTCTTGGTGCAGAACCGCGAATGGCTGATGGTCACTGTGCTCAGTCAACGGTGTTTGCAGATGGTCACCGTCGTCCGAGGAGGCATCGTTCACATCAATAGGCGGAGAGAGGTATCCAAAAGGAGGCGACTGAACGCCAGTAGAGGTGTTTGACATGCTGTAAGATGGTGTTTTGTGCCAGCAAATGCTACACACGGTCTTGTGAAGAACGAGGTAGCACTGGACAAGGGTGGCGGGGACAGATAGGACGTACCAGGGGGTTGAAATATGGACGGTCACGTATATAAAGCCGGGAGTCTGCGTCATCGTGTTCGACGAGGCGGATTTTGCGCGACAAAATGGGAGAGAAGTGTCGAAGAAGACAGGCCCTTTGACTTTTGAGCCTCTCCGCCTGGTGACCATTGGACCGGCAAAGGATAAATAGCACTTGGCATCCGCAAACGGACGAATGCGTTCAATGTACTTGCAGGAAGGGGAAACAGACAAAGTGAGAAGCACTCGATCGATGCCTGTCACCGGCACAGACTCGGAGCCTGACCACTTGCGGTCCACCTACGCTTGAGAGAGGTCAAGCGGTGTTGAGTTGCACTGGGCAGCTTGCGTCGGACTCATGCCTATAGTCAGTGCATCTTCAATTTAGCGCAATCAGCTGGGTCACTCCCTGCTTCGCCTACAGTGAAAGTCCTATCAGCCAACAAAGACACAGGATCCGTGTTTAGTAGAGAATCAGAGGTCTCCAGCCGAGTGGGGCCCATGGTGGTTCAGCGAGAGAACGTCGAGAATAAAGAACAAAAATGCAAGGCTCGAGAAGTTCCCCGAAACAGGAAGGTCATTTGATGGGCCATCAATTGCCCTTCCGATTGGTTACAACATTGAGCGCGCATCGAAGGTAAGTGCTACAGGTTCGTTCTAGAGGGAGGGGGCGAGCAGCTGGTCTCAACGAGGACTCATCTCAGGTTTGACTCTCTACGTAGATACAGATGCAGCCTGAAGTTGGTGCTCTGACATGACTACCCAGTGTTCCCCTTTTTGATGTGAAGAAACTAGCACTCAGGAATCGTGGCAAGGCCATCCTTGTTCCTCCGAGTCATAGCAATCTCGGTGCCAGTGGCCCCCAGCGGTCCATTCCAAGATGCACGAGTATGGCCGGAAACTAGACGCGTGTCTGTCGATATTTAAGCTGCTATATTACTCGATACATCCTTCTTCACTACCACATTACAAACTCCTCGGTCTTGACTATGACACGCTCACCTTGCTCTCATTCTATAGACGATTCTCTCAACAATATCGAATTCCGACTACAGGAACTCGACGGAGATCTTCTTGTTCGGTCTCCATCGAGACGGAGGTGAGTAGTGAAGCCGGAAGGACTACAGAGCAGTTTGGCTTAATTTGGATTTTAACAGACAATTTATCGATACAGAAGTACATATACTGTTTCTTTCTTCTCGCCCTATGCTGAAATTTGTGCTTAGAAAACTTGTAAAGCGCTGAAAGACCTGATGCAGAGGACTAAGACGCTGCACAACAAGTATTCGCCTTTCATGACGTTACCACAGGAATTACAGCAACAAATCTTCCTTCTAGTTCAGGAACGTGGACAAGACGAAATCATACCGAGCCATTTCCGGAACCATTCGTGGAGAAAGATCCTTCTAGTGTGCAAAGCGTGGCACTGCATGGCTCTAGGATTTCCACAGCTCTGGACTACGCTGTCGGTCAGAAAGAGTTTCACCAGCTTATTTCACGAACGGGACCCGTATCTCGCCTTATGGCTTCGGAGGTCCGGGAGGTGTAAGCTGCAACTGGAGATCGACGGCGATTCAGGCTCCATGAGGATGTCAGAGTACGTGGACGAGGTGGCGACCGTCCTTGACCGTGTCGAATATCTCTGGCTTGGTGGCGTCATCGACAGGGGACTCTGTGACGCGTTGAAGGCCGCGTCGTGCCCCAATTTGCGAAGTTTGGTCATAACAGCCGCTTTTGCTCATATACAAGGTGGCGGTTTGCACTTCGTGGATTTCGTGAACGAAGACGCTCAATCACAGGCTCGGGTCCCAGGCCGACCGAAGGAAGCTAGGATTTTGCCCACACTCTTTGGAAACAATTACGACGAGTTGAGATCGTTATCTCTCCATAAGCTGCTTCTGTACTCAGGCAACACATTCGGGAAACTGACACAACTGCATCTACGCTCTCAGAAGTATTTCGTCGACGCCTCCGTAACCGCCTTGGTTAACCTTCTCTCCGCGAACCCTGCCCTTGAGGATCTGATGTTTGACCAAGTGTTTGTAGGAGACGTCCAGGTGCCCAAGTTCAAGGCCTCTTTGCCGCGCCTCAAAAGACTCGTCTTTCTAGCTGTCACGTTCGCAGGCACGCGCTTCATCTTGTCATGTCTGGAGAGCGCACACGAGGAACTAGCCCTGACGTGCAACAACCGTGGCGAGCCTGAGCCGGAAATCGAGAGCCTCCTTGAGCAGTGCTTTTGGAGCTTCCCGGTCTTTGAAACCCTCCTAGACGTCAATATGACCTTGACGAACGACGAGCATCGCCTGTCTGCCCTGAATGAAACGGCTGGATTGCATCTCAGGCACTTGAAGGAGCCCATTGACGCTGAAATGACTGGCTTTGAAGTACCGTACGAACCAGACCCACCTTTCTGCTTCGGCGAAGTCATGTGGGGACTCTCCAGACTTGTGAAGACCGCCGAACGCGTGTGGTTGCGCGTCGAGGGCGAAACGGAGTTGCTCTGCCACCCCCACTTTGATGCCCCGGTGCGCAACGATCAGAGGTTGTTGGCATTCAGACGAGTGCTGCGTAGAGCACCTGCACTCAAAACGCTCATCATGGAGTTCGAATGTTGTGACACGTACAGCAACGTCCTCGCAGCTCTAGACATTTTATACGAGAAGGACCCAAAGGATGTCAAGATTCCGAGCCTTTGGGTTGTTGGGCGTCATGCACTCAACGACATGCTACTCTACAAGAGGCGCAGATATCCGTTCAAGCGGTTGAAGTTCGATTTTGGGCTGAGCATCTTCGGCAAACTGGACGAGGAGAAGGCATATCCGGAGTGGCTTGCGAGCATGGAAAAACATGAGCTTGCGACTGTAATTACAGACGCCAACTATCCCTATATCGAGCTGCCTTCCGTCTGCACAGAAGATACGCCACATGCTTGGGGATGGCCTAAATATGGGGGTTGTTGTGAATGGGGAGACAATGTATATTCGTCGTAGACAGTCTGTATTGTAATATTCATTGAACCCCATGGTAAACATACGGAAGTGGGTGCCAGAGTGATGTCAAGTACGCATTTTGTATGACTGTCATGGGAAGCAGTAAAGAAAAAGGCTATGTCCGAGGCGTTGCCTCCTTGCGCCAGCGGTACTAGGGTGGTTCCGCCTCAGTTCACCTCGTAAACAGGATGCATATATGCGCCGCGATATCATACCGACGGTGATTGCACAGTGCTACAATATTCCGACATCACGCTTCTGGCATTGTCAAACGTCGCATTAGTCTATATTCCAGCGTATCATGCACATCTGAACAGCGAATCATAGCTACACATGGGTCTCACGCGACCATACTACGTACCAAAACAGAAGACAGGTATCCCTTGACTTGATTAGAACCGATCCACACCCATTACCTGCCCAGCGGCATGGGCTGACAGCGCGACGGGAGCTCCCTGGGCTGAAATGCCGTCCAGCTGCCAATACGACATCTCCTGCCCAGCAAGTTCCAGAAAGAAATAACGGAGAGACGGCGATGTCTGCAAAAGCCGTTGCGCCAATTGATGTGCGCTTGCTTGCTTGAGGTACAGTTCCGTAGGATGAGGGTCCCTCGGCGCAGAACCCCTGCGGCTGTCGTACCATTGACGCGAAGGACAAGGTGTGTGATAGGCAGCGACGTGGGCGCAGTCAATATAGTATTCTTAGACGTACCGTTAGTTAGACCGCGTCCGGAGTCTCAGAAGAGGCACTCACAATAACGCTCTCAGCGTTTATGTCACCAGTGATGTAGGTGGTTACGATCAGCTTCTCGAGCGACTCCGGGGCGGCCTTCATGAACGCGGGGAACTGACTGATATCGAAGACCGCTGGCCGAAGGATTAGTGTGAGCGTCGAAGGGCGTGTATCCGACAACACCGCTGAAAACATATCATGGAAGCTCGGCGTCCACCTGTCGGCCCCCGTGCTCTCCAGCCAGGGTATCTCGAGACGTCTGACGCTGCAATTCAAACCAAGCCTGTACAGCATCAAGACATCTCCAAGAACGCGCTCCATGGCGCTCCAGCACCTGCTTCGCTGCGCTTCCTGGTTAGCGCGGCGGTCGATAGCAACTTCGTCGATCGACTCCTCGTCTCGGTACGAGAATATAGTGAGATCGCATAGATTGGGGAAGGCGTCAATAAGAGGTCCGATCTTCTCGAAGATGCAACTCTCTGCGACGAGGGAATGGAGGCGCGGGTAGACGGTCGTGGGCGTGTCTCGCTGCTGTATTCCCAGAACCACGCGCAGCGTCTCTAGCGTAGGCGCGAACTTGTGGAGTAGCCATACGGGGTCCACGGGCTGATCGTAGTATTGGAAGGAAATATCAACCTTCTCCACGGGTGATCGCATCCTCCGAAGTAACGCGGCCTCGCGGAAAAGGAGGTTGCGAATTGTAAGCGTCTTGATAGTCGTAAGGTTCGACAGCGTCGTGTATATTCGCGAGTCTAACGACGGCAGGCCGCACCAGACCTCGATTTCCTCCAAACGTTCCGCGAGCTTCAAAACTTGCAGATACAACTCGACGGTCTCTTGAGAGTCGGGGTATGTGAGGACAGCAAGTTGTTTGAGGAAGCCGAGACGTCTAGGATTATCTGCAAGGAGGAACCTGCAGAGTGAGGCAAGCTTCTTGTCGCTGCATATCTCCATACGTGTTTCGAAGATGTATGGTATTCCAGCGGTGCGCAGGAGACGGCAAGTGGACATGAACGAGAGCAAGTCTTGGAAACTGTCTAAATGCGACAGCAAGCTGACTAGCACATCGTAATTCAAGTGCACTTGCGTAGAAGGCGCGTTGGTAGAGGAGGCTCCCGGCTCGTCCTGCGTCAGATAGAAGTTCTTCAGATCCTATTTACTCATATTCCCAGTAGCCAGACGCACCATTCTAGCGAAGTAGAGAAGACAATGTCTAGTTGTGGTACTGAAAGGATCAAGGTGGCAAAGCTCTTTCACGGTACCTTGGCACTTTATACGATCGTAGAGGATGGATGTCCAACAACGATGGACATAGCGCTGGAGGGAGCTGTGGCTGCGTAGGATTCATTCTGAAGCTTGTACTAAAGGCCGAGTGTTTGCGGCTGAAACCCAAGACAAAAGACCCGAGCGCGGTTTTCTGTTTTGTCTGGCTGCGAAGATGCACCCGAAGCCGCGCGCAGACTGCTTCCCAGACATCACCGCTATGTTTGGCACGCGCATCATTGTTTTGATCCGCCGCTGGTGCCCAAGCGCCCGCTGCAAAGCACTCCTGTCGCCGCCACCTCTTGCACCTCAGCAGCTCTTGGTCGTATCCCCCCTTCATCATTGACTCAACATGTCTTTCAGGCTTGCTGCTGTCGCAGATCGCGAATCGCATATTGCAGAGCCAGCTCTAAACTACTCCAGTCATCGGTAAGACTCGGAGGGTCATTTCCTATGGGCTTCTAACTGCGTAGCCGACTCAAGCTGGAATCCACAGAATTTCACAAAGTGAGCATCCACCCAAACACGTCAATCATCTCAATTTAGGCTCCTGCACAGGTTTACCACCAAAAGGCTCCGTAAAGCGTCGCAAGACCGCGGGTTTAAACAACCGTTTCGATCGTATGATCGAGACCGTCAACGTGATTCACACCGCCGACTCAGCAAGGAGCAGCTCGCGGCGCCGAAGGGCTACAAGTGGCTCTTCGTCCGCGACTAGCTTCGATGTGCCTAAGACCCCAGTGGATATGTTTAATGTCCTAGAGGGCGGTCGCTTAGGCGAAGATTTCTCGGTGTTGAAGATGAACACGCTTTCTCGACGGATTTCGGGCGGAGATGACGTTCAGTCCCATTTCAACAGCACTAACTTCCTTGATACGACGACGGAAGATGGTGCCCCTACGTGGCTATCAGAGACCATCGCGAGTCTGGCTCCAGAACATCCTCTTCGAGACCTTGTGCCTGTCTCAGAGGCGCATATAGCCAGGTTTTCACCAAGAAACCAAATACTGGCACCCATCTCTCCGCGTCCGAACGACCTCGAACATAGGCCTGCTCCTCCTGAAGACGATATATTCGCATTTCAGCCGCCATCGCCACAAGCGCATGCCTTAGTCAACAACTCGAACACTGACCAAGCCCTTTCGATTGAACATCGTGCTCTCTCACTTAATGGCCATACCATCTCTTCAATACCAGGTCATATAACGGATGGTCCTAATTTTGTCTCGGAAAATGCATTCCACAATGCCTTATTCGTTACTTCGCCGTTGCATGCTAATGACGCATTCCTTGCCCCATCTTCTGTCTGCTCTAATCGTTTTGAAAGCATAGAAGCCGCGCAGCATTACACCGAAGATTCGGATTACGTTCCGTTTTCGACTCCAGGACCATTCTCAAGTAAAAGACGCTCCCTCGATTATGACCCCAGTAGTGAAGTTGGTCCGATACTCGAGTCAACACCTCCCTTCTCCAAACCTGGTCCTCTCGTTCGACCAGTTCGTCCGATCCCTGTCCGGTCTCCGTCTCCGGACATCTTCCGTCCTTCTTACTCGTCGCCCAGATCGGCAGGTGGATTTGCACGCGGGCGTACGACTCCTCCAGACCTAGAAAATGTGTTCGATACACCGATTTCTTCTGGATGGGCTCCGATCATCCAACCTCTACATTCCTCGCCAAAGTTAACCCGACCTTCTCACGCGCCCAAGTCCGCTGCATCTCCCACACTTCATCGTAGAACCTCTGAGCACGAAATCACGCCGTTTCGACAGCCTGGTCGCTATAAAGTGTACTTCGACTCGCCAACAGAAGATCCGATTGGATCTGACCCTCTTGTTCCTCCTGACTACGAGCTTGATCTAGACTATGACGTCCTTGACTTCCGCTGGGAAAAGTTTGACAGGTCTGGAGAGCGGAGCGGAGAGCCTGAGCCGTTGCCACAGGATCCGACTAGTTCGGAGGATACGCAAATCAATCCCCATGTTCAGAATCCCACTGTGGATAGCCAAATGGCCAGCAGAAGTCCTCTTATCGATCGTAGCAAACGCGGCCTTCATGTAGACGTCAACGAGCCAATGCTAGATGAACAGTATGACCTAGTTGGGGTTGTCAGGTCCATGCCGACTGCATCTGAAGGCTCTCCGCCGTGCAAGAACCATTTCAGCATGGAAGAAACGTTCGTCTCGACAGCCAAGACTGCTCAGGCGGGTTCAGATCATGTGTCAGACGCGAAGGCTCCCACATCTTCGCCGCCCAAGAAAGATACAGCTATTCAGCCAAAGGAACCCCAGCTACAGACTCCAACGCTCAGGAGTTTGGGGACGACAAGCGTCGAACCGGCCTTGGTGATAATATTGGATTCTCTCTGTATTTTGCGGCTACTTGGACTAACTATTGTTACGTCTAGCCACAAGATATTCCCTTCCCTTTACCAAAAACTCCGGTCAAGCAACTCGCTAGTATTCTTCCTAAGACTCCAACCGCTCCTCGAACCTCTGCTCGCAGACGTCGCAGCCTTTCTCTTCCGCCCATTGCGGTGCTACCTGATGCTGATGAGACGCAGGCGGAAGATGAGATCGAAACCGAGCCAAAGCTGTCTCAAGTCTCGCACGATACCATCGAGTCATGGTCTGCCCCCTGATTTTTATGTATTACAGATCATGCATGTCGTCCACTTACTGTACAGTGACATGCACCAAATGCTACGCAAGTTGCTACGAAGCACACGCCACAAAGACGCGCGTCTAGGTTACGTAATCTGTCATTCCCGAATCTCCGGTCTGGAAAGGTAAGAGGAGTGCCCAAATGGCCATGGTAGTCTACAGCGACTGTGTTGAACGTTGTGGCTATACACGAATTCAAATTCTGTGAGTCCTCTCAGACTGGTGTTTCATGCGATCGCCAGCTCGCGGTATTCACAAGATAATCGCAAGACGTCAGTCTTGCGGGGTTGCGGGCAGTAGTTTCTAACACATGCCTCAAGGAAACGCCCAACATTAAGAGGCCGGCGGTGCAGGGAGTGTGAATTAGCGCGTATGTTTTAGTTTGTGGCCTTTAGTCCTCCGTGATTCTCTTGCAGGGATGATAACAAGGCCAACGACGGAAATTAATCGTCCTAGAGGCCAGTTTAATGTATTCTCGTTCCCGTTCCCCATTGGAAGCTCACAAAGAACAATGTTCAGGGGCACGAATGTCTCGAGGCGAGGATTGGGAACGTCGATGTTAGTTCTCATGATGGCCCAAGGCCGCGCTACTCACCACAAAGTATGGCAGCCCCGTTGGCCCGCGAGAGCGCCACTGACGTGGTCAAAGAGCTTCCTACTCGACGAAATTGTATGCACGTGTCAAGCTGGATTCATCGGAACTCAACTGTCGATTGTTTTCTCTACCCCCATGAGAGGTTGTCTGAAGGATGGGCACTCATTGGACGACCACACCCGTGTAGACTGCGACGAGGGTCGAAGAGAAGGCCTATGAAGCTGGTCGCGCCATCGCACCCCAAAACAGGCAAGTGCACTTTAGATTGCTCTCACGAACACCTCAGCATATCGCACAGATTGCTATCCAGGCCAATGGCCCAGCAAGTAGGCGCTTCACACACCCACTTTGCATCACAACATAGCAATGCATGCTGAGTTCCTCGTGTGCGGTCTATCGCCCATCGTCTCGCCTGTATTTAAGACATCTCTCATGCTGCCCTCTCTCCACTTCCCTGAGTCCTGTCCATTGCATAGCGTGCAGCCTCCTCCCTCCTCCTAGAAGCATTCTTCAAAACTCCAATACTCTCTCATAGACGATCATCCTATATTTTATCTATCTTCAGACATATTACGCTCCCACCTACAGTCGCTCTATCTTCACCCGCGTCCGGCGTGAGTTGATCACCTAAGATCCTGTTACAGAACCATGCCCCGAAGTGCTGCTACAACGGTTGTTCTCGATCTGCGCATACACTTTCCTATTCCCTTGAACGACGAAGTTTACCGCGACTTTGGTCCAGCACTGTACCGTGACAGCACCGCACGAGGCAAGTACAAGGTACGTTCTACTCTCTTCCGCGGCCGTATTGTGGCTGATCGCAGCGTCGATACAGGTCCTTTGTTTGGCTTGCGGTGAGGAAGAGACACTACCCGACGGCACGACAGTACAAACGCTGTTGGTGGTCAAAGCTGACTGTCACTGCAAGAGAGAGGTCCATATCAAGAACCTCCTAAGGAAAGGCTTTAGTGTCCCGCCGATGTGCTACTACAAGTGCCCCCATGAGGCCTGTGAGAAATCGTACGTTTGCCTTCCCTCCTCCGCCCATGTGATGAACTAACCCTCCTCGAGTGCCATACTGTATAGAACGAACGATACATGGAAGGGGCACATGCGGGTTGTACACAGGGAGACTCCCTGGGACATTACCGTACGGCGTTTCCCCGAGTTCGCTAATGTAGAATGGTGGGACCAAGTAAAGGTACTGAGGAGGCTGTACTACTTCTTCCAGCGACCCGACATCCCACCTGTCTCCGTTTGCAGCCGCCGTACTTGGCCCGTTAGTGTGAACGCTGCAGCTCAGTCCATATATGAGCGGGCCGCTGCATTGCGAGAGGAACTCGGAATCACGCGCGAAGACTCGCCGTCTTTATCAGCGTCCGAGTCCTCCGCGGCGTCGACACCTTTGCCCTTGGCTGCCCCCGCAGAAACCCCGGACCCCATAGACGAGATGTTCGACCTGTACATCGACATGGGTGAAGATGGCGATGACGAGGCGATGGACGATGCCGAGGCCAATCCCAAT
>JANHOG010000804.1:0-11725 GCA_027627325.1 Phlebia brevispora
CCCGTCGTTCCCTGCGCTGCCCTCTTCTTCTTCGGGTTGACCGTTGGCCACTTCGTTCCGGTCTCGTACAGTCTTCCCGCGTCCAACGTTTGCCATTTGGGACTTTAGATCTTGATCGAGCTTCTTTAACTCGTTCTGGATCTCTCTCTTCAGAAGTAGAGGGAACTTCGTGCCGAAGACGGCCAGGATCTCAGATGGCTCCGCGTCATACTCTGCATGATAGTCGGTCCTAGGATAGAAGGATAAATCAATGGCGAAAGTTTTCGAGCGGGCAGTGCCTTCCGCCACAAGCATTTCCTTCACCGTAACCTTATCCACTACCTGTGACAGTGTCAAACGACTAGCTCTCTTGCAAAAGGTATCCACGTCAGTTTCCTGTATGCCTTGGCGGACTAACATGCTCATCGAGGGAGTCTTCGGCTTCCTAGAAGCCGTCATAACAATCTCCCTCAGACGTGGTATACCGAGAGTCACGTTCGCCGCACCATGCCCTAACAAGTCGATGAGTCAAGCGGAATGAGAGTAGAACATTGGCGCACCTGCGAAGTGGAAAGTATTCAACGTCATCTGCGTCGAAGGTTCCCCCACACTACACATAGGTGTTATTTAGGGCTAAACAAGCAGACTGTTGACTTACCCTTGCGAGGCGAGTAGTCCCACAGCTTCCCCAGGATCGACCAAACTTCGCATGTACTTGACCCACATCATACGACGGAAGCCCTTCGCACTCGTATCGGGCCGTCGCCGCTTAATAAAGGCCTCGTGCTTCTCGGCCTTCAAGGACTTCACATACTCCTCCAGTTTCTCCGCAAACTTCTCGGAAGTGCTACCGCAATACCGGCTGGGGTTGAACTGGGAAATGGTAGGATCGGGCAATCTCCCGGAATTCTTCCTCTTCTGTTTGAGGACCATCTTCATGTGCTCGACTGCTAGCTCCTCATCGACGACCTTGAGAATGTCCAGAAGTTTGTTCCTGTTGATAAGCGAAGCGAGGTTCTGAGCCAAGAAGTCGAACTGGTACAGGTGCTTCTGCCGAGTGACATCAAGACCATCGCCTCCGTAATGGAACTGATAGACGGAGGAGTCGCTACCACGGACCGTGTTATCGTAGTGCACACGAATGCCTTCCAGATGTTTGATCAAACAACGTTGCAGATAACCAGACCTGGAGGTTTTAACGGCAGTATCGATCAAACCTTCCCGCCCAGCCATACAGTGGAAGAAGAATTCCTGAGGCTTCACGCCTGTCAAGAATCGGCTTGCGACATAGCCGCCAGCGATGGCCTTCGTCTCGAAAGGCTTAAAGGAGGGTAGTGTCTTCCCGCTGACCATGACCGGCACACGACGTCCCTCCAGCTCCTGTTGTCCAAGAGCACACGAGATCTGCTGCGCGTTGACAGCGCTACCCTTGGCACCGGATTGGGTCATGGCCTGCATGTGGTTGTGGGGGAACTTGCGCAGGAGTCCCTTGGGTATGACTTCATCGGTGATGGACTTGGTGAGTTTCGCCAATTTGCTCTTCACGGTCATATCCAAAGCGGCCATCTTGCTATCATCACGGAGGACGTCCTCGAGCAGGTCCCGCAGAGCAGCGGGTTGTTCGGCCTCCGGCACCTTAGCCAGCGACGGGAAATTCTCGATAGCCCCTAGAGTGCCAAGATTGGCGCCATTTTGGATGAGCTGTTTCCTTTTGGAGTTCCCTTGAGGCGTCAGAGCTAGGTCATCCATGCGGCAGGTGAACGCGCGATGTTGGAGGAACTTCGTGAATAGACGACTGAGTATACCAAGCAGTCTACCGGCAACGTCTGCACCGTACAGCTCGTATACTGAGTGTACGACACCGTAGTCGGTGGCACCAAAAGCTGATTTGTCCAGTACACCGCACAGGAGCTCGCCGTCCATGAAAATGACCTTGTCCTCGCTAGAGTCTTTTCCCCAAAGTTGTCCCGGAACCTTAGTCTTAGCGTTCAGGTTCAGGCCGTTGGCGTCACTAGGGGTAATATTGACCATGATAGTGGATATCTGTAGAGAGCTTGTTTGTCAGCGTGCGCATTTCCAAGTCAAGCGCAGGCCTTACGATCTGTTTACCAGTCCAGAGTGGGCGGGGCTTCCAGATCGTCGGAGGTAAAGTCACCAAGCGTCCGCTATAGTGTCCTGATTCGTTCTCCGGCCTCAGCGCACCGTACAACAATTGAAAGTACTCTTCGCGAGTAAAGAAGGTGTCCTGCGCAGTCATCCAGACACCAGCCACTACGTGATCTTGGATCAAGCCTCTCAGCGGCTTCCCTGACGTTGGAACGAGATACTGGTTATCGGTATTGGCTATGAACATGGCTTCGGCGCGCGCCACCTGGTTTTCTAAGTTTTACATGAGGCAAAAACCATAAACACGTCGAAGATTGGACCGCTTACGGGGGAAGTGTATATTCATTTCTGAGCAGATGTCAGCGAAAGATCCGACGTGATAGTGGAACGCTTACCATCGCCATCGAAGTCGGCTAGGGTCCGGAAGGAATACGTTAATGTATCAAAACATGCACAGACATTTCACTTACCATTATAGGAGTTACTGCAGTGGAGTGTGAATATATGTACTCTGATCGGAGTTTCGTGCTACTCACCAATTAGCATAATGCATACGAATCGTCTTCTCTCCGTGGAGGACCCGAGCTTTGTGAACCATCATACTGGGCTTATGCAGCGTAGGTTGACGGTTTAGGATGAGCTGATCACCATCGCGCAGATGCCTGTACACCTTCTTGTTTATCGCTGGCGTCCGAGTCTGCAAGCTAGAACGGGCGGAGCCACGGTCACCGTCCTGCGGGGTCAGCAGTTGGTTGGCAATGGCTGTGCGTTGTTCCAAGGTCATCTTTTCCTGTGACAGGTCAAAAGATTAACTTAGGCCTGGGAATCTATCAAGCAAGACGAACCAGGAATTGAAGGTGACCATCTTCGTATTCTACCATCGTAGCACCAGGGTAACCGTGCGGCCCCGTGATGACTAGGGCCCGAAGTTCGTGGAAATTAGCAGGCGTCACAGGCTCGGGAAAAGTCAATTTGCGAGCGAACACAGGGGGGATGCCAATTTCGTTAGGTTCAATGTTGACATCTGGAGAAATGACGGAGCGAGCGGCGTAGTTTACGCGTTTACCCTGAACAACGAGGCAACAATATTTGTCAGGAACCTCTCGAGCTAATAAGAGGCAATCATACCATCATGTGTTTGCGGAAAAGACCCTCTTTCTTCTCCAACAATTGTTTCACGCCAGCGGGAGGTAATTTGCCTTGTCTGACAGGCTGGGGATTTTTGCTGCTATCAATGAAACTGTTGACATCCACCTGCAATTGGATAAGGGAATCCAACAGAGACTGCAGAAGTCTACGTTTGGTCGCTTCGTCAGCGGTCGACGACTTCTCCGACGCTGCGCGTAAGCTCTCATTAAGGTCGCGCAGCCGGTAAGATGTAACGAGAACCCGAGCCAGGAGTTCGTTCTGAGGGTGCTCGAAGAGCATGTCGTTCATCTTCGCTGGCGGACGGAACCGAGTTGGGCTGACAGGGATCACGTCCAAGAAGAAGATGTCTGCGGATGCATATGATAGTCCGTGCGGGGTAAGAGGGGAAAAGGGTCCGTGGCGACCAAAGAGCAGAGAACACATGATTGCCTCGTTGGCAAACAGCCGGCGTAGGTGTGCTCTACACTCCTCGGGAGCCATGACACGCTCGTTCCGTCCCTTCGAGGTTTTAACTTTCCCACTCGCCGACTTGGGAAGGTTACTACCTCCGGTGTGTAAATCTCGCCCCTCGTCATTATCTGAGAACACGTCCTCTCCTTCCTCAGACTCTGACTCTGATGCGGAGTTCATGTCTTCATCTCCTGGTGATTGGGGAGCATATTGACCGGTGGCAGAATTTCCATGAATGCGCTCATCCAAAAGGACGTTCGGACGCTTGTAGCCAATGAGTTGGTTTTGGGCCTTCTGCTTGGCAGACAAGTCGTATTCGATGATCTTCGTATGACCTTCCTTACGGAACGTATACGCAAATCTATGTCTGGGTTAGAGGCGGACTGAGACGGTATTAACAGATACGTACGCGCCACAGTTTGGATTGCGACACTTTTTACTAATGATAGTCTTCATGAACTCGTGAATAACTTGCTTTCGTTCCTCGTACACCTGAATGTCCTTATAGCTGTCGCGCTTGCTGGATGACGCGCTTGCGAGATGGAGTGCGACATACGCATTCATACGTTTCTCGTAGTCTTCGAAAGATTCTTCCGGCTCGTCCTCGTTTTCTTCCTCCAGTTTGCCCTTTTTCTTTTGGGGGCCGACATTAAAATCATCCAGTGACTTGGCGGCCAACAGAAAGCCGTGCTCGAGTAGGCGTAGTTTGGCGATGAATTTGCATATCTAGTGGAAAGACATAAATATGTCGTGCACGAGGTGAACCCTAGATGTGACTATACTTACCACGAACCGGCTAGCCTTGAACCTATGACAGAACATACACGTCCCGCGAAGCAGATCATACATCTTGCCCATAAATAGCGGATGGAATACGGGAGCTGGTAGCTCAATGTGGCCGAAGTGCCCCGGACATGTAAAATAGGACAGGCGACATGTTGCACAGCTATAGGATATAAGAATCGGTATATTCAAGGCCCTGAGATCGCGATGACATACATGTCTTGCTTGTCGCTAGGACCCAATGCCGGGTCGTATAAGCCGCCGATATTCGGACGATTTAGGTCATCAAGCAGAATAGGGTTGACTATTTGCTTGACTGAGATGCGCCGAACATCTTCGGTGGTCAAGAAAGAGAACGATATACTGGCGACGGTCGCGGGGATAGAATGAGCGATGTTCATGGTAAAAGCTCAGCAGAAGACGATATGAAGTGCAAGCTTAGGTTCATGAGAAGAGCACAGGCAGAGAGGATGAGAGCGTTCCCGACGCTGAACACGCTCAGCCAAGTCGTTCACCGCGTTAGGCGCTTCAAGAACGAAACCAAAATTTCGAAAGCAGTCGTTCCACGTGGTTACATGATCGATCGCGATTGATGCGCCTCCGCGTAATTCACCCTGCGCAGATACTACTGTATTTGCGCCCTGGCTGACGGCGGAAATGGCTCTCCATTATGCATTTACATTATCCCTGACCTCGCTCAAAATACAAATAAGACGTTCAACGCCGAACAGAAATCACTGCAGAACCTGAATGTATCTTGAAATCATCATGTGCTGTGCTACAGGGGCCCGGAGCAATTGTTGGGGTACAACGGTATCGGAATCAGTCGTCGGCATATTGCTCGTTGGCCAGCCAATTTACAATGTAGATTTTGTGTACACATCTAGAATCTGATCTACGACATGGCACTCCCGCGCCTCAGGTTGGTTGTCCGTTTACCTGTCTTTATCTTTTGTGCTTCTCCGACGAGCTCTCCTATTAACTTATTATACGTCTCCGAATCTTGTTGCAAAGCGTCCCTCATTTGGAGTAAATAAGTCAATAGGGCAGACGTCTTCGCCGTCTGATCCTTCAAGTCCGCTAGATGCTTATCTAGCGTGGTTGTAGGCAACAACAAAAGGTTGTCTAGGAGAAAGCATATTAGCAAAGGAAGATCCTACTTCAGAGGAAACTCACCCGTATCAAGGTTCAGTAGCTCAGACAACTTCGTCTCATCCAATTCAGGTTTGGGCCCGAGGCGAAGCTGCGCAGTTGCTAGCGCGGTGCTCTTCATACCCGGTTGGGGTGTCCCAGAACGCGGTGTACCAGCTCTGGAGGAAGCCAATGACCTTACAGGTACTGGCGCAGTGTATGGTCCCGGTGGCGCCGATGTCGGACGGGTATGGATCTCGAGAGTGGGAAGTTTCGTCCCAGCACGGGGGAGAACCTCGTCTAAGTTCACTGGGATCCCAAGCGTGATCAGATGTTGGCGGCGGATGCGAGACCGCGTCCAGTTTACGGGCTTGAACGTTGGCTGGGTGGCCGGCAGCAGTAAATCAAAAAGTTGACGACTGGAGCCACCTGCGATTTAAGATACAGGACAGAGACATGAAGGCGAATGGAAGGTACCTTTCTGGCGTCACCAACGTCTGATTCAACCCCTCTGCTTGCCTAATAGACTCGTCTGTGAAGTGAGAGGGATCGTCACTTGACCATAGAGGTCCAAGTATATTGCCTATTTGGCTCTGAAGACTCTGTCTTGACGTTGTTGGGTCCAGGTGTAACGCTTCCCAGCCCGTTGTCGGGCGCGGCGTCAAGGCTTCCGCCGTGTCGAAGGCTTGTGGTTCGAAGGCGTCTCCTTCCACTTCTACTGTTTCTCCAAAGTCTCCAAAATCGCCGAAGTCATCGTCGTTCTCATCTCCCGAAGCTGCGATTGTCTCTGCAGGCGTGCCAAATTGGTCAAAATCGTCAAACCCGTCTTGGGAAGACGATGGCGCAGGGGAGATCTGAGGGGCAGAGACAGAGGGTGGAGCCAAAGAAATATGGTCGCTTGCACCCCAGACAGATGCTCCAAATGCAAAGTCATCGTCCATTATTTATTGTGAATTTCAATGTGGGATTAGAGTGATGGATGCCAGCGATGAGCGTCGGGATGATGGTCACCGTGTCGTGGTGCTGGTCGTGCAATGAATGACTGGCGCTTCAGCTTGATGGCGGCCACATGGCCTGATTTGGGCACACCGCCCATGCTCAGCAACGACCACTCGGATTTGTTCATCTTCGCCATTCCAGGCGGAAAGCGGCCTACAACGGCTCGGAAAACGCATATATGCCGTCTGTATGACATTTTACAGCTATGTATTCAACGCAATGATCTTGAACGGGCGCGTCGAGCCTGGTCCATCCTTGTACGCTGCAAGGAAATCAACTGGAAGCTCATGTGGAGGATGGGCTTGACTATTCTGAGCGAAGGCAGAGATAACAGCAGCGCAGAGAGAGATGGAAAACATCTAGAATATTTGTCGACAATGATGCTTCAGTTCGCAGAAGCGGTAAGTCAAGTCAACCTCTCAGGATATCGGACATACGTTGAAGAACGTACAGCGCGAACCTATAATACAGGAAATGGTCTTACGACTCATCTGCTCCGGGGAATATGAGAGAGCTCTAGAAGAGTTGGAGTTGTGCGCTTTTCATCATCTACGATCTCTGCGTTCGCTGAGCTTATTCGCCTGCTAGGTATCTTCCGTCTCCGCCTTATGAGGATAATCCCACCTTGCACATCTATGCCGCCCTCATATGCATATACTTTGCACAACCTGAGGTATCAAGACATTCTTCTCAGGAAGCTTCACAGAAGAGTGAGTTACAGAACGGAATCTGTTATAATCGTCTGATTTTGTGGCAGGCAAAAGTACAACCTGGGATGATGTGATGCTCCGACGTGCTCAGCGGTATTTAGATCGTGCGTTAATTCTTGACCCTCGTGATGTCGTAGCCAAAGGCTGGCTCGAGAAGGTGACCGCAAACCCGTAATACATGACGAGAGTTTTGACTAAAGTTTGACTCTAGCTACCGACGTTAGCTCAACGGCCGCACCGTGATGAATCGCCAGATTCAGACGACGAGCAAATGGCAATTGATAGTGAACAGGGAGACAGCCGCCCCAAAAGAGCAAGGACAGGCTTCACATAATATCAAGGTCTTGAAAAACCGATATGTACGCCTATGGTACCTTGAGACCTTTCTGACTTCACTCGACGACGCCCTAGTCTGACTCTGAATCGGAGCCCATATCTATGCTAGGCATAGGCTCGTCCTCGTCGTCCTCATCAACGACTATCGGTATTGGTTGCGCAGCAGGAGCCTCCGCGGACGCTACCGTCGGCTGACGGGCCGAGAGTGAGCTGGCCTCCACGGGTCTGGGAGGCGGTTGAACAGATACGGGGACACCGGTTTTTCGAGGAGTTGGTCCGCTTTCTGCGGGTCTCGTGGCCTGTATTTCGGTTACCACCCTTGCTGAAGGCCGAGATACGTCTATCGAGCGTTGAAGAAGGGGCACCACCGATAGTGGCGGAACGGAGAGAAACTGTTCAGCAGGTTCCGCGCAAGGCTGAGGCGGCGGCTTTTCCGTTGGTTCTGTTGAGGTCACTATTGTAGGACCAGGCGTTGTGCTGATAGTCTCCTGTACCGGAGCTTGCAGAGCCAATTCATCCATGGTACCGATGCATAAGGCGCGCCGGATGTCGCATTCTTCCTGGCTTTCCTCCGCGCGGAACAGTGTAAGGTTTTCGGCGTGAGGAAGGGCGCGCAAGACCGGAGGTGCGCGTGGATGCAGCTGCAGATCCAATGTCCTCATCACATCCTGTCCCAAGAGTCAGCGGACACCCCGATATTCGGGAATGAAGACGTACCGGTGAACTCGGTCCGTGAGCGGACGCCGCAATAACGAGCCCGAGACTCTTGCTGAGTGTGCTTGCTGTACCAACCCCGAGTTCGGCGCAAATTCGTTGCACAGCCTCGTACACTCTGTGATGCAGAGCGGGCTCTACAGCGAAGAGGCTTGGGGGAATACTTGGAACAGCCATATAGACGGCCAAAAGTATCCGACCTGTGAGGGACTGCATAGATGATGTCATGGAAGACTGGGTTATGAGCAATCTTACAACTAAAAGCGCAGTCGTGAGCAAATACCAAGCACTCGGGAGATGCTGCGTACCCTGGATAGAGCAGAGGACGAGCTCTCCTGACTCTTTCGTGGGGAGAATTACTTCTTTTGTCGTTCTGAATACCTCATCGCCTTCATAACCGCGGCTTCGCTTTTTCCCTTTCCTGCTAGTACCCGCGTTTGCGGACGCTTTGTCTCCGTCCCGCTGTACTTCTGATTGGGTACCAAGTAAGTTCGTAAGGGCAGGTAGCACCGCCCGCGCGAGACGTGATGCCAGGACTGCGTCACGTAACGGGCATTCGGCCAGAACCGCGTACAATGCTCGGGCAAACGTGAGACGAAGTGGTCTGCTTATGATCAGCTCAACGTTAGGATGTCATTTCATGGGAACTCACGTATCACTAGTCTGTTCCAACTGTCGTGCGATGCTGAGGCACAAGCGTGATATGTGTGGTGTAAGATGTTTTTGGATACTGTGGCGGTTTCAGGATTGACTGATACAGATCCCAGGTGGTTTACGTACCATCGGGAAAGATCCTGGGTCAAAATGCTTCCACAAGACCATATGGCCGGAAGAGCGGACAGTTCCAGGGAGTGAACAATGGGGTCAATGTGCCCTTCAGCCTATGTTACGTATGAGCTAGTTGCAATCAACGAAAGAGTTCAAGGGCACCTTCTCATCACGTGTACACGATAGCAAAGCTTGACACAATCGGACAATGGACCCTATAGGTACGGGTACTGGACGTGATGTGGACGCCCTGTTCAGTGGTCAGCATAGCGTGCATTTGATATAGCAAATTGACGGACTGTAGCAAATCTCCTAGTACAACAACTGCAGCTTTCAAACGATCCGCAAATAATGGGACCGAAAGTAGAGGATCCCCTTTGGAAGTTGATGGCTGAGGAGTAGGATGTTCGTAACCTGTTAATTCCATTGAGTATGAAATTCAATCCTGCGCAGAAAGTAGCCTACCTGTATTCTTAAAAGTTGTCCTGAGCCCTAGGAATGCACCCCATGCAAAGGCCAGTGTATCGTCTAGGGACTTCCTCCATTGGTTTGCTGCACCGACTTTACCACCCGTATGATGAAGCACAGCGTACACTTTGGAAGCTGCTTGTGACAGCTCCGGCGACATGGGCTTGGGTGCAGATCCATTGAGAAAGCGCAGCGACATTGAAGACATCGACGGCAGCAACGTGCGATGCAGTGTGGGGTACAGTGGTACCAGATGTGCTAAAGCCTCCATAGCCAACACCTGTAACAGGATCCTTAATTTGGGCTCGGAACCACGGCCGTGTCACTCACCTTGATGTCTTCTTCCTCGCGTTTCTCAATCAAGGACAATAACGCTGCGGTGTATTTTGGCACGCTAGGCGTAGAGACCTGTCGCTGGAACTCAGGGATCCCCATAGCTGTTGTAAACACAGTTCGAAGGAGCCGTATCGCTGCTTTGATAATGGGCTCTCCCTCATTTTTCTGAGACCAAAATACAGAACATGTAAGCGTCGCTTTCATTGGTACACCGGAGTAGACATACGGACTGAAAGTAATGGAAGCACTACGGTGACCCAGCCCTGTGCGCACTCTAACATCAACGCTTTGGAAAAGATCGACGTCTGTTGCGCGATGCATAGACCTGCCCATCTCGCGCCGGCATCCTTTGAATGAATTAACGAATTGACGCGAGCAGTCCACTTCTGAGTGTGCGATGAAGGCTGCAGAACTTGTGGGTTCAAGCTAGATAGGACGGACGGCAAATGCTGAACTGCGGAAGAGTCTGTAGCCAGCTGCAGTTGCAGGAGTATTTTCAGCGGGTTATTCGAGTCCATGTAGCGTATCAAGGGCGAAAAATCATGAAGATGAGGGCCAGATAGTCTGAGGTCGTGGTGAAGAATAAACCCAGAAAACTTGGGCCGCTTGAAACGCGACGCGACATCTGGCGCCCATAGTCATCTTGCGCTCTACGCTCACTGCGCTCTCGGTCTCCGCCCGGTCTTGACGACTAGCTACTCATCTCACCCGCATGTACTCACAGTTTTGAATGGAATCCGTGTAACTGTACTTCGTATTCCTCCTTCAACGTCACAACTACGATGGATATCGGCGACGAATTGGACGATGCTGTGCGGGAGCAACTCAGCTTGGGTTCATTCGAGGTGGACACGGTTGTTCGCCATAATACATGTCGTTATTCATATACCACCTTTAGGGCAAATTCGATGTTAAGGATTTTGTGGGAGCCATTTCTGAGCGACTGATTGCTCAGTCCAAGGCGAACTCTGGGCGTACGTCTATTGTATGATACCATCGATTGACGGCTCCTGAACGATTCGTGTTTGCATAGCCTTTGACCCCAAACCATTCATTCGCACTCTGGAAATTGCTGTGGACGAACTAATCGCTCTAAGAAAGGACGTTCAGACTCGTACAGAACACATGGAGAAGGGTGTGAAAGTAGCTGAACGAGAGTATTCAAAGAAGATGGCAGAACTCAACCGAGGGTTCGATGTGAGTTATATGTCGTGCCGGTTGTGTTCACACAATAAAGGGCTTCTACAGGCAGTAGGCTCGTCGTTCCAGACGATGGAATCAAAGATGAACGAGGTCGGACGGACCGCCATCCGTGTAGGTATGTAACAGCGATGTCCCAGTGCTCGAGCGTGTCACTAACTCTATTGCAGGCGAGGAACTTGAGTCGGTCCACCATCAGAGACAGCGTGCCCAAGCCGCGTATGATCTTATTGACTATTACAACCTCTTTTCGCGCGACGACACGGCCAAGTTAGATGGCTTGAAGAAGGAAGGGAAGGAAGGCCGTCGCCAAGTAGCAATACTTCTCCGACGTCTCAATACAGTTGCCAAAGAAGTTGACCTTCCGAACGCCGAAAAGGTACGGGCACAGCTTGTAATAACGTGCCTTGTGTGACCTTGTATACTCCTGTAGACTCGCGAGAACATCGACAAATACTGCGAGAAGTTCGAGAAGGATATACTTCATCTGTTTGATAGGGCGTATCGTCGAAGCGACCCGAAAATGATGCATGTGAGTCTATTCTGGGGACTCGGGTTGCCGGACTTGTACTGACTACCCCAGCACTGTGCACAAA
>JANHOG010000805.1:0-11703 GCA_027627325.1 Phlebia brevispora
TTTCAATTTGTTTGATTTTATTTGGCTGTCATCAATTTGATCTATATGCAGATAATTTTTTCNTGATTTTTTTGCAATTTTTTTGCAATTTTTTTTGGAATTTATTTGCATTTGTTTACCCATCAAAAATGTATACTATCATTTTCAGAATTTTTGGCCATTTTTGGCAATTTTTGGCAATTTTCTGAAGCTGAGACACTGCTACTTACATTATAATTCAATATCTAGCTGCATTATAATAATCGCTGTAGCCGCTACACTCACATGGTGTGAGTGTAGCTTAAAACCTCCATACCAACAGCCTACAGGTGTGACTCATTGTATCAACAATAATTAATTAACAATAAATAACAACAAATAATAATAATATAATAATAATAATACAAACTGCTCTATCGCACACATCACACTTATTTTTGCAAGATTAAATTGCAACTACTACCGTCTATGTTAAGTCTTAGCAGCATAATAAAAGAAATGAGGCTAATAATAATAATACACTGTAGGTACAACGGTGACAGTTCACAGAACTTAAACGGGTTCTGCAATGAAAGCCAGGCAACAGCATCACAGCCCGCACACCAGAGAGTGCACGAGATGAAGTGATTGATTGCCTTTACCTTAAAACACTGAGCCTTATTTATATACTGGAGACACACACTATCAAAACTTCAATGATTTTTCCATATTATGCAGCCTCCCTTGCTATTCCTACTGTCTTTTCGTCCAACTCTTGACAATTCTTGTCTACACTACCACCTTCGTATGTCCATCATTCCCTGTGATACAGCCCAACCTGTGGTCTTTCCTCCCGTTCTAATTAGCCATGACCTCTAATCAACCGTTAGTTCAATCTTCTGCGCTAAAGTCTTGATGCGCTTCTCACCTCAAAAGGCAAATGTGCGCCTTGTCTCCTCTGCTGCCTCTGGAACCTCAGATATGATCCATGCGACCTTCCCGGCGCTCCAAGAACTTCCTCATCGATGTTCTTTGGCAATGCCTATCTGGGAAAGGTCAATGCTCCTGCCCTTCCTGTCATCTCCTTCTTCCTACACTGAACGTCCTCCTCTTCTTCCTCCTTCCATGTTCCTTACTCCTTCAACTCCCTGTGTGTTTTCCAGTTGCTGATGTGTCCTTTGTTCATAGGTTGTATATGACAGTAGTATGTCAGAAATTAGGGAGGGCGTAGAGAGTTCATTGATTGTACCACCTGACAATTCCTGAGGTTGATCCTCAAAGTGGGAGATATGAGTGGTGAGGTTGACAGAACCGGTGTTCAAAAAGGGTGGCCAATACAAGTTTCCTCTATAAGTGCGCTCTCGATAGTGCTGACAGATTTCTACGACAATTATCCATACAACACAAGCAGCAACGAGTAGTAAGAATGTTTCCAAGAGCACAACAGAGAGGAGAATATCAATGAAAGCCATGGTAAGATGGAGAGCTTTCTTAAGATGATGCTTCAGCGTAAGTGCAGAAGGTCAGTAGTCACGTGTTTCTGCTCTATTTTTCCATAAGGCAATAAGGGCACATGTCCCAACTTGAGTCATGTGGATATATAAATGAGCTCATCTCTTAGACGTGGCAAGAGGTTGGTAACCACATGTTGCCGCCTCATAACTGCAATGAGAAATAGATTATTGACTCAGAATTATTGTAGATAGCTGATTGGTAAAATCAATAATTGCACAGATATACAACGTACAGTCCTAAGTCTACATAGCTAAAGAAGACCTATGATATGTGTAAAAGGAGTTGGCTTAGGCATGTGTAAACGTAAACATTCCTCATTGAGAAAATCTCTAGCAGTATCGTACTTCACCTGAAGATCAAGGTGAAGTTTGACGTGCGTTAAAGAAATTGCTAAGCGTCCAAATTTAGCAGCATTATAAGCAGTGCGAGCAGGATGTATCTCAATAGAAAACTCGACCCAGTCTTTCTCGAATGCATAGATGCCTACAACCTTGACCTCACCTATAGGAATCCCTAGGATTCTCTCCTCTATCAGATAAAGATAAACCTCAAGCTCGAGCTGCTTATCAACCTTTGTGATCGCCCAAATCCAGATTGGAGATGCACTGTGAACGCACGATACATTCTGTCCGATGATGCGAACTGGGATGTAAGGCATTTTACATTGACGAGCTTCAGCATATGTAGTGCCAGGTACCTGCTAAAGAAGTGATGGCCAGCACACAGTCTGAGCATGAGAATGCATATACTGAAGGCACTGAAAAGCATCTGAAGGGGATCTGGAAGAGAGATAGGTGACAGGAGTTGAACAGTGGATATGAGGAGATGTGCAGGGTAGGGATCATGTTGCCATCATAAGAGGAATTCCACGAAGTCAACTGTTGTAGTATGCATAATAGTGATGGTGCCAGTCATCGAAGAAGGGCGATGAGGCAATTTAAATAGCCACATGATACTTGGTTGAAAATGCCAAGCATGCGCAGCATCAAGGTGAACAGTCAGAGTATTTGGTGCTCCTTCGATGCCCAAAGACATGAATAGAAGTGAAATAGGCTCAGAACTGATCCTCATGCCTTCAGACACATACGTGAGCATACAGAATCAGCTTGTCAAGTATGAACTACCTACCAGATTTATCGAGCATTGCCATAGGTAGGATTTTTGACCTGAGATTGGTACCGGCTGAGGTCAATGAGTATGCTTGAGATGCAGACAGCATATGTTCTTGAAAACACTGCTGCCTATATTTGAGCCATACTCTATAATCCTAGCCTGTATTGGTTGAAGGCCAGCCGTGCATGATAGGTGAGGTCAGCTAGCCAAGGGGCATGGACAGCATGCTGATCGATTAATGAAATGTAGCCTGAACTTTACATACATTATAAGACGTCAGAATAGGAGCTATTACACATATCAATGAATCAGTTTACATTTTACCAGAGCAGAGAGCATACCTAGTTGTTTTGTAGATCTTACGGTGAGCTAAAGCCTGCAATAGTGTAGTATATGGTGTGTTTGCAAGATTACAGAGTATCGCAGAGACTAATACCACCTCATTTTTCTTGCTATGCTCTTCTCAGTGTTGGGCATCATGCTCCTACTCAAACTCTGACACAAAGCATCAGTAGATGACCTTGCCCCTTTTGAGAAGCTCACCTTGATGATACCAATCACGTTTCAAGCACTGACATTGGTAGCAGTTGGGCTTTTACGTCTTAAGCATCCACTGAGAAAGCGGGTGTCCTACAGCCATGACACTGTCAACGCCACCCCTGGTCCTATCGAGCTGGGGCTGCTCACATGCCGGAGCTTGCAATATGTCATTGTGATAGCTTAGCTGGATCTCTCATTCCCTGTTTTGCTTTCGTTCTCAGTTCCACATTGTCCTCACTCTTACGCTCTATACCGGACAGAGTAGGGTTATCTGCAGCATTGTTGAGATCAAGCAATAATGAAATATGCTAGTGAGTGAAACCTATATAGACATCCTGAATAGGGCAAGACAGAACATAAGTGTACACACTGCAAGAGATTTTTGCTGTCCATGCATTCGCTTGAAGTCTGTGAAAGTGTGCCAGAGATGCTCAGCTTATCAGAGGTATACTTCACTCTAACTCAACAGATTTTCACTGACGAGAATCCTCAAACTAGATAAGAAAGCTGCAGCATGGGGTAGCACAACATGGAAGGCTCACAAAGACTCTGAGAGCGAAGAACTGCTTGATGTGAAAGAAAGGGCGTAACATTTCAGACATCCTGCAAGGGAGAAAAATAGCAGAAATATTAATAATACTACGAGGAGAGGGCTGACTCACCAGTGAAGTGCATGGGATACAATAGAGTATGTCATCTTTTGTCAAAGTGCCTCCTCTCATCGTCTTCGCTGACCCATTGTCTTTTGCAGCTCGTAGGAGGTTTATTTTGCACAATGACCCCATGAGCTAGGATCTGATCACTGTTGTACATCCTAGACAAGCTGTCAGTAGTATTTATTGACACATCTGGAGGACGAGGACATCGTGCTGGTCACTGTCGTCTGCAAGGTTATTACGTGCTTAGATCATCTGACTGTGTACTTGTTCTTTTGGTGCTGACATGCTACTACAGTGCATCTCTGGATACCCACCTGTCCTCTGTACTTGCCGCATCTTCTTCGTAGATGATGTATACATGAACCTGTCAGCCACGATATGCTCTGAACGTATGTACAGTGACTTGCAAAACTCTTTCAATGTTTGGTAGTGTCAACTTGATTTACTTATATCTTTTCAACATTATTACCAAATAAGGTAAATGTAGGGCCATTAGATAGCCTTGCATGTTACCTTTTTACTGCTATTATATTTACTTGATTTGACTTAGTCATTAATGAGCTATGAATTACTTATTGAAATGAGTGCATTGAAAGGGTTTTGCTGCTAGCAATCATGATAAGATTATCTTATCATTTGTGATTGATGGTGGCCAGCCACTATCAAATCTACCCATGTGGCCATCATATAGGTTGATGATGAGCAAAATAGAAGCCAAACAACCTCTTGTTCCTGACTTCCATCATTATGAAACCTCTCTCTGATGCTAAAATCAATAATATCCTTTCTTTGCTGGACTTAGGGCTGTCTGGAGCTCAGATTGCCCAAGAAATAGGTGTCAGTGCTGCATCTGTGTCTAGAATATGTAATCAACTGTGTCCAAGCCTTCCCAAAGCCCATGGTGGCTGTCCATCCAAACTTTCCTCTACTACCATACGCCATGCCATTAGACTTATCACTAGTAGAAAAGCCGACACTGCATCAGATGTCACTAAAACTCTTTGCAACACCACCAGACACTCCTTCTCCACTGATACCATGTGCAGAGCACTCAAGAAATCTGGTTTATACTCTGTTGCCAAGGCTAAACGTCCTTTTCTTACCAAGAAGCATCAAAAGGACCGTTTGGACTTTGCGTTGGCACATAAAGACTGAACTTTGGAGGACTGAAAGAGGGTTATTTGGTCTGATGAGACTAAAATCAATCATATGAGGTCAGATGAGAGGAAGTGGGTGTGGAAAAAGTGAGGAGAAGGGCTCAGTGATCGGACAGTACAGCAGACGCGCAAATTTGGAGGAGGAAGACTGATGTTATGGGGGTGTATGACATGAGATGAGATTGGGTATGCAACCAAAATCAATGGAAACATGGATGCTCCTCTCTATGTGAGCATTTTGGATGATGAGTTGCAGTGGAGCATGGAGGAATGGGATAAAGAGTGGGAGGAGGTCATTTTTCAACAAGACAACGACTCCAAGCACACCAGTGCTTTGGCCAAAGAGTGATTCAACAACCATGATATTGAGGTCATGGTATGGCCAGCACAGTCTCCAGACCTTAATCCTATTGAACATCTTTGGCAACACCTCAAAATGAAGCTTGGAGAGTACAAATCTCCTCCAAACAGCATTCACGAATTATGGGAGCGCGTACAAAAGAAGTGGGAGGCAATTCCAAAGGAGGTGTGTCAGAACTTGATTGCTAGTATGCCTAGGAGGGTAGAGGCAGTGATTAAAAGCTAAAGGGGGTCAATTATACTAAGTATTAGAAATTACAAGTTTCTGTATTACACTTTGTCAGCAGCAAAACTCTTTCAATGCACTTACTTCAATAAATACTTTATAATTCATGAATGACTAAGTCAAATTGAATAAATCTAATAGCAGTAAAAAGGTAACATGCAAGGCTATCTAATGACTCTACATTTACCTTATTTGGTAATAATGTTGAAAAGATATAAGTAAATCAAGTTGACACTACCAAACATTAAAAGAGTTTTGCAAGTCACTATAGTCTGCCATGCATCTTAGCCGAATATGCTAGGAGAGAGGACTTAGAACAACATATGTCACGAGTGCAGATTGAGGATTATTATACTGTCTACTATGAAGTTTCGGAATCCTTAGTAAGAACGGCATGCATTTCCCAAGGGTCTGTAGCTCTTTTAAACAGTTATTTTGATCAGCATACAATTATACATACTGTATGACTGAGCTAAGGACATGTGGTAGACATGGACAACATACTCATATCATCTGACATAGGTATAGATATCATGAAAGGAGCAGCTTGAATATGCGTACATGGAAGTGCGTAAGCAGTTTATGAGGTAGATCCTGATTTACTGCACGCTATGGCAGAGAAGAACACTAGATTGCATGATCAGTAACTCTATTCAACACTTCAAAAGACAGCATACCATCAATTGATATTAGCTCTTTGCGTACAGCAGCCTCTCATTTCTGATGAACAATTTTGCTTCAATCGATAACATCTGTACTTATCAGAGCCAGATAGAGGGCTTCAAGATGAGCAAACATCCTGATATAAGACAGAATGTATGGCCAATCCAAGCAGTGTCGTAACAGTCGTGAGAAGTTGTCTGCTGGCCAGGAGCTAACTAAATTGATGTGAAGCACTTCAACCAAATCTGGAAAAGTTTCGAGGAGTGTAGGAAGTGTACTAATCTCCGCACAACTATGATGGACTTGATGTATGCATAAGCAGAGAGTTGCCGTGATTTCTTCCAATTTCAAACAGATGAAGGTCGGCAACTCTGTCCATTTCTCAACGGAAAGAGCTGTAGCTCATAGTGAGTCAGCTGTCTTGAACGTCTGAACTAGGAATAAGACTTACAAGTGCACTGAGCTCCTGCGCTGAGGGTCTTCAATGAGTCAGAGTTCTGATCAAGCAGATCCCAGAAAAAAAATATGACTGTTCTCCCAAATAATCAACTTCTAAATGGCTCAGATGCGTTAATATTGGGAATCGTACCATGAGCTCATGGCAGTCACTAAAGGTAGATGGGAATTGAATAACTAGTTGGCAGATGTCTGAGCGACCAACACGAATAGTGATATCGAAGTCAGATGTGTTGCTCCAATACACATCTGACACGAGGAGGTTGTCACAACTCTTCATGATTTGAAGGACATCGAATATGTTATCGATGAAATGCACATGTGTGATATGAGAGAGAGAGAGGCTGCTAAGAGCCACAAACAGGTTGTTAGGTATGCAGCAGTGCTTGCGCAGACACAGCTGTTGTTGCATACATGGCACTCACAGCACATTTGCAATGCATATTGTCTCAACTCTGGGAAGTTGAGACAAAAATAGCTGCAGCATGCAAATGTCCAAATGTGGGTCTATGCCAAGTCTATCACAAAACCTATACTCACCTGCTTGAGTATTGCATAAAAGCAGGGGACAAGAGTCAAGCTGAGTGTAAGAGGTAATGCATGAAAAGAATCAACAAAGACGACGTTGTTGAGCCTGAGTCTCCTGGGCTCAGGCAGGCCTCCTTATATACATGTGAGGTAAGATCCTAGACACTCCTAATATCTAAGATGTCCTACGCTGAGTAATAATGTAAGCTATCCCCATGGAGCAATGGCGTGCTGAGGTCATCACCGAGGTAGCCCTTGACCAATAGCGTAACACCTAACTCTGCCATAATTATGTTGTAACTATGGTGTGATCAGCCAGACTAGTACGGGCTCTATCTAGACCATTCCAGGACCTTCTACACTACTCTAGGATGTTCTACACTATGTCTGGAGCTACTCTAGACCCATGCATGTGATCTACTGCTGCATTAGGCATTCCCTTGATTAGATAACCATGTGGCACTGATGATCTACATCTTATCTCATAGAGATAAGATGATCTAGGCAGATAAGCACTGTATATGGGCACTTTGATGAAAATCTGTGACAGAGTCCTGTGGTTAGTTTCTCTGCATCGCTCAAACCTCTAAAGGTGACCTTGCGCACATGTATGAGCATGTCACTTGACAGCTTGGAAAACTTCAGCAAGATCTCCTCAAACGTGTCCAATAGAAGTACATCATCCTTGTCATTATTGTTGTCATCATTGTCCTCTCGTGGTTGCTCCACAGACTTGCACAGTATACTGAGTAGACTGGCGATAAGCTTTAAATCGCAGTGAAGGATTGCCTGACTCCAAAAATGAAAATATGCATTTACGAGGAAAAGCAATAATAGATCCTTCCTATCGGCAAACTCGATAAAAAGGTCATAGAGGTCGTTGAGAAAGGCTGATGTCTGAATGAACATCACAGAGATGAGAGAAATAAAGATGAGATATCTAGAGAGCTGTGAATGATGCTGCAATCACAGGTGATGTTGCAGGAAAGGGTCGCAATGGTAACTGACTCAACTATTCAGTATAGCGATACTTATGTGGAATGTGAAGATTCCTCGTATGGGGACACTTACCCTTGAGTCCGATTGAAATGCTCTGCCACCAAACAAGCTTATCTGGCCACCTTGACTGAACACTCAGACTGCATCCATAGCCGGTAAGACAGAGCTGATGTAACACGGTCAATTGAGAGAAGTCTCCGATCATCAAAACTAAGCAAGGAATGAATGCAATGAGTATAGGAATATGCAACGGCAGGCACGCAAGACTTACGGTGCATTCATGGATGCATTCTAGGAAAATCTTTTGGAGCTTCACGCATGTTGCAAGCTGTGAACGCAATCAATCAGAGGCGATGCATGACACAAACAACTCCTCATAAATAACTCGAGTTTTGACAGGCACAATCATATCGGTCAGAACATAGAGTGCCATACACAAATTGTACGCCAAGCTCATGAGTGAGTGAGATGAAATTTGCACACGTCCAAATGTGCTGACAGACACTCCAGAACATGACTCCAAAGAATAACACTGATGAAACTTGCATCATTGGTAGTGGCGACTTACATACGCAGCTGAACAGAGTAGACGGCATCTTAGGGTGTGGGTCCATATCATATATTCATCTTCGAACTGGAGGAGATGCTAGCATTACTTGCATGATTCTAGGGAGCATCTCATCTAGTGTCACAAATTTGACAAACATGAAGCAATCAGATTACCTCACCTTTGCGACAACTGGGTCTGATAGCATAGCAATACGTAAATGTCATATGTCAAATTTGGCCTATGCAGGGAGGCTTGCTGATCCAAGGAGCAAGAAATGCCACGCATCAAATGCCTGATGCTAGGCTGATGAAAATGCAGCTAACACTATACACATACTTGATGCGTAGAACGTTGGACCCATCGCAGACAACACCAATATGGCTCTTAAAGAATGTCATGGATAGTCGAAACTTTCAGTTAGGATGAGTATGAGACAGTAGGATATGCAGTAAATGGGACTCGTAAGATAAATTACCACTTACGAGGGTTCTACAGTGTTGGTGGTACACCTGCAATGTAAGCTGTAACCACCAGAGAGGAGGACTAAGCTGTGAAACAGAATGCATTAGGGACATATTAGTCAGATGTGGGTGCACCATACCGATACAAATCGCACTTGAATACTGCTAGATCTCTTTCCCACACTGCAGTGTTGTCCAAGACACTGAAGCCAAATCACAATGACTATAAAGAGACTACCAGCGTGTGCATCTTGTTGCGCATCGGTTGGTCATCTCTGAGTCCCTCGTAAGAATATATGTGACATATTGGTGGGATAAAAATCAAGAGAATGAATGAGGATACGCACAGCATTTAAGAACAAATTTACAAAATGGACAGGCATTACACCAAAATCAGATGCAGATGCAACTTGACGGTAGGACACTTAAAATGGTCTAGAAGACAGTTAGCGAACTGTCTCTAGCACGGTCCATATGCATACGAATTAAGAAAGAGGGGAGCCTTATGATTTGTGAACTAGGGCAAGGTCAGTGCTGCTCTGCGCCGGTACATTGTCAGAATGAGTATAAAATAGCATTGCTATAGTGGCAGATACGAGATAGCTCATACTGCTAATATTTAAGCTGTCAAGAGATGTAAGGCGACTTGTACTCCAAACTACAGCTCCACAAGGTTGGTTGGTCATCAGCTTCAAAGTGGAGATGGGCCGAAGATCTCCTATATAAGGAAATTTCTGGTCTGCTAGGGTTACCGGTTCCTTCGGTGTACCAGAATTTCGTTTGTGGACTGAAACAGTCGATAGGTGTCCTCATCCTACGCAAGTCATAAAGCTGGAGAGCGTATGCGAGAAAACTTCCAGCCGTGAGATTCTGTGTCACAGTTACGATTGCTCGTATCACTTAGTCAGCTCATCAAGCTCACTGCTCAGATGCCTGAGATTTTCACTGCGAGGCTCTCAGCAATTTAAGTCAAATAGGCCAGTCTGTTCAACTTCCTACTATGTCTATATAATTCACTAGTTAAATGATAAAAAAAAACACTACAAACCTGTAACTAAAGTAATTAATATACTATCAAACATGTACAATAAACAAGCATGATCCTCTACAGCGCTTCCAGAACCCCAAGATCCTGTGAATGTACTACCATCTCCACCATAGAGATGTACTGACTGCGCCTATCTCCTTGACCTATAATGCCATGCTATGCCCGAGCTGGAGAAAGAGCTCATACACCATCAACCTCATGAACTTGTGGAGTGGGCCATTTCTGGCAAGTACGATCCCTTACAGTACTAGATCTTGTAGTCTCTAGTCTCTCATCTTAATCTCTTAATTTTATAAACTAAATAAACTAATCTTTTATACATGCATATTTATCTAATATATTTTAATTTTACAACCTAATACTTTAGGCAAGTTCTTCAAGCTGATGTAATTTACAGAAGCTTTTGCATTTGTCATCACTTTATTATTAATTTTTTAATATTGATGCATTTACTAAGTCAGAAGAACTTCTCTTATATCAAGAGCTGACAGCTGATATTTGCTGCTACTGATATTACATACAGTCATTTTCTACTCAGTGAGACACCTGACTTCTTGAGGCTATTGTTACTTCAAATGTATTGATTTCTCTAGAAATAAAATACGTGAAGATAGTTCACTAACATATCTTTCATCTGACATTTTTAGTATAATTTATTGTGAGAGCACCATAGAGAGATAAATGAGAAGCTGAATAAGTAGCAAAATATGCAAAACCTATTCCACAAGACAGTGTGACATGAGTCACATCACAGGCCATTTTATGAGCATTAAATTCTCAATATAGCAAGTGTGCAGTTACATTCTCGCAGCCATTTCACATGATCAGACCAGAAGTCAAGCTATAGTTCATGTTAAGAGTACTTCTGCATCTAGAATAGTATATCATAATGTAGCATAGACTGCGTAGTATTAATAAAAAAAATTTTTATTGACATAAGCAAGCAACTGCAGCTATGAAAAGTGATGTCATAGTACACTCACTCTGTTAAAGAGGTTTTTGACCTCAGAATGTCTATTTTGCAATGGTTCTTGCAAACATAAAACTCTGATTAAAATCCTGTAGATGTTGTTATTCATGGCACAATTTTCTGTATAATAATTGTAGCCTGTAAGTGAGCGCGTGATGCAAAACAATTACTGTCTTAGGGAGTGGTGGCATTTCGATAAGGCAGAAATGACTATAAGGGCTGCAGCTGTAGCTGAGAGTTACAAAACATGAGGAGAACATTAGTTGACAGGTCTGCATAAGTGCAATTGGGCAGGTGCAAGCATAGACTCAAATGTCTTTAAATAAACATGTCTCTTATATGCATGATTAAATATCTATAAGTGAGCCAGTTTTGCAAATTCAAAGCTAAGGATCTATAAATTTAATAAGTTGCTTATGCAAGCTTAAGCATCTACAAGGAGTCAAATTTCATACATGTAATTTATGAGCCAATCACTCTCAGAGGTGCAAGCACATTGT